>JAWPHD010006064.1:0-151237 GCA_037043455.1 Cyrtodaria siliqua
TATGCGATTTGTAAACATGGTTAAGTCTTCATAATGGAATACCTTATCAAAAGTCACATTCTCTATATATTTCAGTTCGCTTAAAACTTTTGAAGTGATTTTATGAAAAGTGTACAACTTCAAGCCATAAACAAGAGACCCACTCGCCTTGTCTCAAAGTGCTCTCATGTTTTAAGAAACAACAATAATTTCTTAATATAAAATGGCCATATTTGACCCCATTGTCGCCATTTGAACAAACTAGGTAGAGGATCATAAGCTTATGGTACATGCGAACTATTATTTAGCTTTTGAAGTATCAGAGAAGCTGTTTGAATATGTTTTCCTATATAATTCAATGTTATAGTGTGACCCCCGGGTCATGGCCAAATTTGATTCCAGGCTTGATTCAAGGGACACCGTTTAAATTATTTGGTACAGGACAATAATCTTAAGCTACATGTAGCTTATCACACCTCTAGCTCTTATAGTTTAAGAGAAGATGTTTATAGACGTTCCTACATAACTCTATGTAAATATGTGACCCCCGGGACCGGGCGAAATTTGACCATAAGATCACCATTGAACAACTTTAACCCCAGAACCGGGCCATAGTTGGACACAGAGTCATGATTTGAACAAAAGTGGTAGAGAACCATAAGCTTGTACAATAGGAAAAATAGTAGACCTCTGTCTCTTGTTTTTTTTTAAAGAAGAGTTTTTAAAGATGTTTCTATATGACTCTATGTAAATATATGACCCCTGGGGCAGAGCCAGATATGACCCCAGGGTCAACATTTTAACAAACTTGCTAGTGGACCATAAGCTTATGCTTCATGCATAATATGGGACCTCTAGCTCTTACAGTTTTAGAGCAAATTATTTATTGTTAAAGATTTCCTATATAACTGTATGAAAAAATGTTACCCCCGGGGCTGGGCCATATTTGACCCTGGGGTCACCATTTTATAAATACTTGGTAGAGGACCCTAAATGTATAATACATGCAAAATATTAGACCTGTAGCTCTTCTAGTTTCAGCGAAAACGATTTTTTTAAAGAAACAAGAGTTTTGCTTAAAAGGGGGAGATAACTCTAATAACAGGAATCAGCTACCCTGTTCACACTGCTATCATGGATTTTTTGTTTCTCCACAAAGTACTCAATAACATGGTACTAGTAAGAATTTGTCCCTTGAGATGGTAACAAAAAAGTGTATGGCTCACGGTCTATAAGTAAAGCGATGACTATCTCTAAAAAAGGTGTTGAACATACATGTAATTAAAAAACAAACCATTTTCTTGTTTTGTAAGATCTAACCTTCCAAACAATAATGTATTTGAGCTTCAAGGATGAAACGAACGTGTTGACTGGATAGTTCGAGCCTTTCAACATTGAATTATATTCAAAGAAGAAATGATTTGCATCTTCATTACCCTGACCGCAATTGCATTGAGGCGATTTAAATAAAATATCATTATTGAGATTACTACATGAATTTTTTATCCTAGCATGCATAACAAATAAATAAACGTGCAACAGATAAGTAAAAACTAGGAACATTTGAACTAGTAAACATTGTTCGCTTACGCTGACCTTTAAGTATGGTTAATGAGCCTGAATTTATAATATCTAAAGGTAAATCATTCCAGAATTTCATAGTTGATGGAATAAATGAATTCATAAAAACAGATGTTTGAACAACTGAAGTCTGCGAGAAATATTCAGCGTTCGTGGGGGTATATGGAGTCTCTCCCGCTACGGTTCATGTTCTAGCCCCGGGTTGAGCAGAACTCAATATTTAAAATATCTATAGCTCAAAAATTCCAGCCATCCCGAATAATTTCACACCATTACATGGCTAGCGGCGTATGTCCCAATTTCTAACAAAACGCTTTGCCCTAAACGAGAAAATTATGGGCGAACTAAACAAAATGGAATTTAGTTGGGATCGGCGGTTATGAAGCCTGACTATCACAGGTAACGGTCAAAAGATTAAATTAGAAAGAAGCAAAATAGCCTAAGGGTGATTAAACAATACTCAGAACCTTTAAAGGCTGGAGTAGTGGAACCACCCATTCGTAATTCAAGTGGGTATTTAAGAATGTACCACCGATATCTGTAAATATCGGACTCAGCGATCTCCAAAGATCGGAATGAATAACAGACCTGATTGCAAGCACGGGGTAACGTTTTACCGCAGCCACACTGTACATGCAACTCTACTGTGATATATGCAACATTATGAAAGGAGAAATTTGGAAATCGTCCAACACGATAAGTACAAAAATATTGCAGTCTCTGTTTGATTGAGACTGTTCATGAACGGTAATGAAAACTGCTTGCTACCGTTCACGCCCTCTAGCCCCGGGTTGAGCAGAACTCAATATTTAAAATGTCTATAGCATAAACATTCCAAAGCGCATTTATTAAAGCCAAAAGTACATTTGATGAAGGCGATCGTTCTTTTAACCGAATTGGTAAAAAAGCCCTTATTAAAATCGATACGTGTACCGTTTGAAAGACGGGCAAAGAGCTCTGCGTGTATACCGTGTTTAAAGGTCTCTTACATTTCTTTGTCATAGCTAAACCAATTTTAGCCATGAGCTTCTTATAGTATTATCTTACGGGTTGATCTCTTACATTTCTTTGTCATAGCTAAACCAATTTTAGCCATGAGCTTCTTATAGTATTATCTTACGGGTTTCATAAGCAATTTTATTTTTATACCCACATGGAACCCAAATATGCAGTATCCCATTTTAACTCAAATTTAACGTGTACGTTGTGTTTACAGCTCTATATCTCTTATATGTCTTGTCCTAGTATTAACTAGAGGGTTGCATCAGTAATTTTGTCTTCGTCATATTCTGGTAATTTATGGAACCAAAATTGTGATGACCCATAAAATGTGCAACAAACGTAGATCAAGGTTTGCGTGTAATCTGTTAAATATATATATCTCTTAAACTGTTTGTCTGAGCTCCAGCAAATCTTGGGTTGGGATTCCTTATTGCCTTATCTAGATGGATGCATAGCCTGTGAATTGTGCAATAAGTTTAGTCTAGGTAAACATCCAATTAACGAATACTACTACTATGTTGAACATTTCTGCCAAAACTTTTGCAACGCGTTCCGTGTCAGTGAACTTCAAAATTGTGTACTATTGATTTTATTAATATTGAGTTCTGCTCAAACCGGGGCTAGAGGGCGTGAGCGGTAGCTAGCATATTTCACTACCGCTCATGAACAGTCTCAATCAAACCGAGACTGCAATATTTCGTATGTGTCGTTTTCGGCCGTTTCCAAACGTCCATTATCATACTCTTTTTCATTACGACTGCTTGTTGGTATTAAGTTGAATAATAAACCATTGTAAGAATATTAGAATAAAACGATTAACTTTGACGGTCGGCGGGTCAATTGAATATGTCAGGTCCGCAGGTCTCTTGCATATGGGGTATCAATAAGCGGTATCTCACTATAGGATACCTACCTTATGCCACCCCGGAGACATGTTGTTTGTTTGATATATCATCGGATATACGCTGTCGGAAAGTTTCACATTGTACAGCTTACCAATGAAATTGAGACAATATCAATGTCGTCATCTTCTTAATTTCTACATTATCTGCTAAAATGGAGTCAAGAAGCAATATTAATGAGTGCTTTTGCATGTATGTGGGCACCGACAATATCGGCGAAATCTAAGACGAAGGAATAAACACTCAACATTTTATTTAATTACATGCAAGCAGGTTTAAAGTCAAATGATGTTGGATAAACAAATCGATACGCTAATTTCAATGCTTAAATAAACACTGCTAGATGGCCGTGTGTCCCTTTATGTTGTTTAGGTTGTGAATGAAGGTCCAATTTCAAGTTTCTCTGAAAAGTGTGCATTTGGGATTTGTTGCCAGTCACGTCAGTCAAACTATGGGCTTCTTGGTACGACTGAGCAATGTCAGCCATCTCTTTTGCTAAAGTGACATTTCTTTCGTTTAAGAAACCTTAGGGATACTTGCATCAATTGTTCTCGAAAAACTAAACCCTCATGACCCTGAAAGAGTGCAAGGACCTTAGCGACACCCATACATCCCAATATAAAATCTTCCAATCATATGACAAAATGTTCTGCAGTTTCACCGATCTTTGCCCTATTAGTACGGAACTTTAACATACACCCTTGTTCTGTATACCGGAAAATGTCAAGTAAAGACTCATTATATTAATCATAAATGTGTGCATTTACAACTGAAAGGCGGGAATTAACGTCTCAGTATTGTCCCTGTAACAGTTAATTCAACGAGTTTTAAGTAAGAATCCATGCTATCTTGCTGCTTGTCGTTAACATGAGATAAAGTTGGCATCTTAGCCTTCTCCTCGTAACCTATACGGAGTGTCTTACCTGTATTGTTATGCCCCTAAGGGTGGCATATAGTAGTCGCACCATCCGTCTCTCCGTTAGTTTGTCCGTACCATCGTGTCCGGTAAATAACTTTGACATTCATGGACGGATTTTCAAAAAACCTGGCACAAGTGCTCACCACATCAAGACGACGTGTCACATGCAGCATCCGGGTCCGTAGCTTCAATGTAAAGGTTACACTTATAAGTAAAAGGTCAAAAAGAAGTATTTTCTTGTCCGGTAAATAACTGTGACATTCATGGAAGGATTTTCAAATAACCTGTGTGTAATAAAGTGTGGTTTATCGTATCCGTGGACGGGGTAAAACAAATATGATGCACTATTTCCTTAGGCGAAAATGAGCGTTCAGATTACGTAGCCTTCAAAGTTCCATTTGAAATAAAAGCTGGTTCTGTGATTAACTTTATAATCTCGGAAAGTAACTCAAATGCGTCTAATAGTGTAGTGTCATTACTAATCGAATTAAATATTTAAAATTAAAATGTTTTTTGTTGTTTTTGATAATTTTATTCAGACACGTGTGTACATGTATACATGATATAAATACAAGCACATTTGCATGTAAGAATACATTCGATGAAACTAGATTGAGAAGAACCAGACAAGGATGAAATCTTTACAAAATAAAGTAACATTAATATACACCTTTAAAGCATCAGTATTAAAAGGTGGTATAAACGTTGTGAATGTTATGGTTTAATACTTAAATATATTATTCACAGTGTTCCATCTCGCTTTGATAGCATTAGATTCCATTTCAGGGTACATAAACAATTAGAATTAAATTAAGAAGTTCTTAACTGAAAGATGAAGCAAACAACAGCTCTTTTGTATCCTGAACTGCCTGCAAAAGATGGGCAGAATTACAGACTACAGAAATATCTGAATTGGAGCAGAAATTAATAATCGAGATAGATACAAGAAAATCGCTTTATGAAAACTACAAACGCGGAATAAATGTTCTTGATGGAATTGATACAGCATTAATTTCTGCTAGCGATTTAATTTGCGGGGCAGATATAGCCCTGCTTTCAACTATAATTGCCACACCGATTGCTATACCATTGGAAATAACGGGTGTAATATGTTGTCTTATTGAAACTTCTGGTAGGATTATCAGCAAAAAGCTATATTTGAAAGCTAAGAAACACGATGAATCAGAATAATTAAATTAAATAGCGTGAAAGACTTGATTTCTAAGGTTCTGCAAGACGGGCAAACAGGATCATACGGACCCAATAAATTATCGCCCTATTGCTTTAACGAGTTGCATATACAAAACCATTGATTAATGAGAGACTCGTTTGGTACATGGACTCCAACCAACTGATTACAAAGTATCAAAGTCGATTCCGGCGCCAACGATGCACCACAGACAATCTCATTCGATTTGAATCATTCATTAGGAAACTTTCGTAAACAAAGAACATCTAATCTCTGTATGTTTTGACTTGGGAAAAGCTTATGATAAGCATGGATGTACGATATTATGATGAATGTTCTTTATGACCTTGGTCTTAGAGGACGATTACCATTTTTTTCTTACATGATAGCCAGTTTCGTGTCCGAATGGGTTCAACTCTCTCTGACATTCATGAACAAGAGATGGGTGTGCCACAGGGCAGTATAATCTCTGTCACCCGTTATAATATAAATATTAACAGTATTTTTAAAAGCATCAATCCTGCTGTGGATTGTTCTCTATATGTTGACGACTTTATTATATGTTATCATGCAAAAACATGAACACTATTGAGGGACAGTTACAAAAATGTCTCAAGAAACTTCAGACATGGTCTGATGAAAATGGTTTTAAATTTTCTAAATCTAAAACTAATTGTATGCACTTTTGTCAACTACGTAAACATCATGAAGACCCTCATCTGACACTGGATGGTTCACCAATACCAGTAGTGGATGTGACTAAATTCCTTGGTCTTATTTTTGACCGTAAATTAACGTTTACACCACACCTTAAATACTTGAAGGCCAAATGCCTTAAAGCTCTTAATTTACTTAAAGTTGTTGCAAACACTAATTGGGGAGCAGATCGAAAAGTACTTTTAAAACTTTATAGAACTCTTATCAGATCCAAGCTGGATTATGGCTCAATAGTATATGGATCGACCCGCAAATCATACTTGGAGATGCTCGATCCGATACATAATCGATGATTACGACTCGCCTTAGGTGCTTTCGAACATCACCAGTCGAAAGTATATATGCTGAAGCTAATGAACCATCATTTTCGCATAGACGGGACAAATTAGCCCTTCAATATGCCATTAAATTACAAACTAACCCTTCAAACCCAACTTTCGATACCGTTTATAACCCTAATTATGAACCTCTTTTTGATCGAAAACCGAAGACATTTGACCATTTGGTCTTCGTATTAAACCAAAATTAAAAGATATTGATATCGAGCTAAATTTGATCGCCAAGTACAAAGTACCACTAATTCCACCGTGGACTTTGGAAACACCAACAATTATTTTTGATCTTTGTAATATTAACAAATCCAGTACAGATCCTACTATATTTCAGAGCAAATTTGAAGAAATTAAAAAGAAATACAATAACTTTCTAAAGATGGAGATAAGGTAGCTGCAGCAGCTGTTGTTCACAAACACAGCATAAAGAACCGCCTGCCTGACAATGTCGCTATCTTTTCAGCTGAACTGAAGGCAATGGCTTATATTCCGGATTCTGATGTTGACCATTTTATAATCTTTTCTGATTTCCTTTTATCTCTTCAAGCACTGGGTTATATGAAATACAGTTGTGCTTCAACGTTTAGAAAAGTACAATTCTCTTATAGTTGATAATATTATTATTTTCTGCTGGCTTCCAAGCCATGTAGAAATACGTGGTAATGATAGAGCTGACAGTGCTGCTAAGGCAGCATTTGATTTACATATATCTAATGCCAAATTACCTTATACTGATTTTAAAATTTATATTAACACATATATTCGTAACTCTTGGCAATCTGATTGTGATTTGTCAGTGAACAATAAACTCCATTCAATTAAACCGTTACTCGGGGAATGGCGTTCTTCTAGTAGATCAATTCGTCATTAATCCAATATCTGCAATTGAAAGCACATTTAACAAATACTTGCCAGATTGAACATTTTTTAATTTCATGTTTGCGTGACACCAATCAAAATTTAGAAAAAAATACAACCCCGTGGTGATTAGACCCATGATGTGTAAAATGAGGCAGAATTAGCCAGAAATCTTATATCAACACGCATTTTTCTGTGATCTCTTCCTAAAATGCTGTAGATTTAGAATCTGGTAAAGATAAAGCAATGTATGCTGTAAAATGTAGAAAAGCGAACTTGTAATAATGTAATAACTTGTAGTGATAGGGATTTTGCATTTTCCTGGTCATTTGTGCTCAGCTATGTCTGAAACTTTCAAATATACATGAAAAGGCTTCTCTACATCTGAATATAGCATAAACATGATCTTTAAGAAATAATTATTGAGAAAAATGCTGAAAATAATAAAATCAAACTAAGGGTTACCTGTCAAAATTTTGATTTTACAGGAAAAGTATCAGTCTCTCGCTTTAATTTTGACATTAGTCACAGTAGTCTGTCGTCTTCATTGATAGGTGTGTTTGTTTTACAAGCCAATAGCTGTAAAATAAAGCTAACGTTATGCTTACATTGCATTGGTTTTGAAAATATAGTTAATTTTAAGTTAAAAATGGGATCAAGTTAAATTTCAGCTAACTCCTGCAATACGAAGATAGCTTGAAATAACTATACATACACAGTGGAGAGTTCTGAATAACCGGGATAACTGTGTCCTAACATGTCTGAAACGTTCACAGATACACGAACAATGCTTAGAGGTGAAGGATGTAAGATACCAGTTCTGCAGCTCTAAAGCGAAAGGGTTTAGAGATGAATGATTAAAATTCCAATTCTGAAACTCTCAATTGCAAGGCTTTAGAGATGAATGATGAAAGATACCTGTTCTGCAGCTCTAAATAGCAATGCCCTAGCATTAAATTGATGAAAGATAAACTTTATGCAGCTCTAGAGCGCAATCCCTTAGATATGACGGGGAAAAATGTTATTCTGCAGCTCTGAAGCGCAATGCGTTATGAATAACGAATAAAAGATACCCATTCTGCAGCTCTTACTTAACGTCTCACACCACAATTAATTTTCTATAGGGTCCCATTGTAATGTTTTTGTTCGTGGCATAAAGATAAACAGATTTTACAACATGTTTTTGTGCTTAAATTCTTCATTGATCCAATATCTGCAATTTAAAACACATTTAACAAATATTTACCAGATTGAACGTTTTTTAATTTCATGTTTGCGTGAAACCTATCAAAATTTAGACAAAAATACAACCCCGTGGTGATTAGACCCATGATGTGTAAAATGAGGCAGAATTAGCTAGAAATCTTATATCAACATGCATTTTTCTGTGATCTCTTCCTAAAATGCTGTAGATTTAGTACCTGGTAAAGATAAATCAATGTATGCTGTAAAATGTAGAAAAGCGAACTTGTTTTTTTTTATCTACCTCCTTCATCTGTAGGGCACGAGTATTCAAGGGAGATAATAGTGGTGTGAGTCCTTAAGGTGAATTTATTTTCTAATGATCACCTCAATAATAATTGAAAATGTATATAAATCAATTACATGCTGAAAAGGTTCTAAAATTTTGATTCCATGTTTATTGGTTTTCAAATTATTCAAGTTTAAATGACCTAGGGTATTGGTCGAAATTCAGGCCGAGTACCTTTAATATTTTGAAAATCTACAGTAGTTATGGGGATTCTGCATTTTCCTTGTCATTTGTGCTCAGCTATGTCGGAAACTTTTAAATATACACGAAAAGGCATCTCTACATCTGAATATAGCATAAACATGATCTTTAAGAAATAATTATTGAGAAAAATTCTGAAAATAATAAAATCAAACTAAGGATTACCTGTCAAAATTTTGATTTTCCAGGAAAAGTATCAGTCTCTCGCTTTAATTTTGACATTTGTTTCAAAGTAGTCTGTCGTCTTCACGGATATGTGTGTTTGTTTTACAAGTCAATAGCTGTAAAATAAAGCTAACGTTATGCTTATACCTGCATTGATTTTGAAAACGTTCATCTGTAGGGCAAGAGTATTTAAGGGAGATAATAGTGGTGTGAGTCCTTAAGATGATTTTAGATGACGTTGAAAGGTATACAAAGATGAAGATAAAATAAGGGTTAAGAGATCGGATATTAGTAAAGAAGAGAAAAAGCAGGACGACACGAGACTTATTTATATTATACACCAGTCGCGCTTATATATTGTACATTTAGCAGCATGGTTTTAAGAGGCATTCAAATTTGCATAATGGCAATAACAACTTAAATTCATAGTTAGTAATTCAGATGAGCGTTGTATTGCTACAAAATATCAAAAGTTAAATGTGTTAGTAATAATAACATAACCATTTGCTTTGTAAAACATTAAAATATTAATCGTGTTAACAAAAACACTAATTTTATTACAAAATTAAAGTGGCATATTGAATAAAGGTTAACGCACAATAACTGTAACTGTAGACCAGGCGAGAGTTTCGAGGCTGTGATGAAAAATCGAAAACAAGGCTGTGGCCCAGAATCCTCATTTTATATACTCCATAATGTCTTGTTCTAGTTACATTAACAAAATCCTTTCCACCTGTTAGTATTCTTAGTGTATGTTAAAATCGACAAGTCATGAAATGCATTGTAATGTTTGCGTCTCTATTGTATTGTTTAGCCTCCTGCCAAGATGATCAGTTCCGATGTCACAATGGGGAATGTGTGAGTCCGGTATCCGTTTGTGATGGTTACTATGACTGCAACGATGAATCGGATGAACTCAACTGTAGTAAGTTGCTACGAGACGATGTGACAATAAGCTATATGCTCTGCAATAGACAGTGCGATGCGCATCACATACAACTAATGTTCAGATGATATACCGTAACGCCTGTCTATTTGCAATATTGCCCGTTAGTCCGGTTGTCAAACACCATTTTTAGTCAAGAGCGTGATAATGGACACAAAATAGTCGTCCACACATTGGTGTCTATTTATAATAGGTGAAGGAATTCAGAAATTGAATAATGCCAAATATGATGGCACACTTGAGGAAGAGAAGAAGTGACTGTGTAACATCTGGATGATGATCGTTATTACGTGGGTCTGGACTCAAACGATTCTTTATTAAGTTCTTCGATATCGTCTACATTTGATTGGGCACTGCGTATACAAGACGAGAATAAGGATTTCCAGCCAACGTTGTCCTACTACGAGCGGTTATGCTCTGAAGTAGCAACATTAGTTCCGCATATTTTAAAACTACGCGGAACGGTTCCTGTGACTATCATATGAGCACTAGTGTTCTGTTGATAGTTCTTGTTGGTTAACATTCGAGCTACGCTTCCAAAAGGAGCATGCATTACCTCCTTCATTTCACTTTCTTCTTTAATCGCATCTACACATCTAACATAACTCAACCATATGTACCCCGCACCCTAATCCAGGAATGAAATTAGGATATACCCATATGATAAAACGAAACCTTCTCGTCTCTCGACGCTGTGGGTTCGAATCCCACTGAGAGCTTGAATTATAAGTGAGAAAGATTCTTACGTATGACGGGAGTTATATAGTACTTTGTACGGCCTAAGAAAAGGTGAATAGTCTTTTTCCACCATGGAAACATCGACTGTCATATAGGACATTTACTACAGTTGTTTATGCGCATCTTTTTCGCGCATACCTGCCTAAGGGCACTAACGTATACAGATACCATATTTTTGCAAACATATATATATGTTTAAAATAAATTCTGCATTTTCGTTTTATATATATATGTATTGTATACTTTCATATTGTCCCGTTTAGTTTGCATTGAGCTAAGCGTGCAATATTCTACGATATTGCACGCATTGATATTGCACGGGAACTTTTGCTCGTGCTTGCTAAGAGCCGCGAAATAGAAATAAGGAACTACTTTCAAATAAAAATAACGGAATTCTTCCTATAGTGTCAACAAAAAAATACGAGTTTTTTTTCAACCTTTTATGGCAAAAATTGAAAAAATAATTCAAATGGTCACTCACCCACTGTTTTTAATGTTATCGAATGGTAAACAAATTTCAGAAAATCGCTTAATGTTTTTAATGACGTCATCCGACGTCGACGTCGTTTTCGCGCAAAATAATCATCCACACAAAATGAAACTGAATGGCAAGATAGTAATTCCATCAAAAGCTATAAAAATAACACAAATACAATGAAAAGTAATAGTCATACAATTAACATTGATCAAAAACAATATGAAAGTATACAATAAAAAGGTTATTGAATTTGTATGGCTAAATATTACTTGGAACTCGTTGTTTTGGCGCAGGACGACTCGCAAGCTCGTCGTCCTTTGCCAAAACAACTCGTTCCAAGTAATATTTAGCCATACAAATGCAATAACCTATAATACATATAATAGGATCATATATATACTGAGCTTGAATAACATGAATAGTTCGATTGCTTGCTTTTGCATAATTTAGGTTGTGCTGAAATAATAGGAAACATTGCCAAAAAATGGAATATGGGTTGTATATTCATCTTAATTTGTCTCAGAAACCAAGACGTTATTTTTAAAGCTGCAATATTTATAGGTTATTAGATTTGTATTGGGATAAATGCACGAGTTCTTTTTGTCATTACATAATGGGAATTTTCAGAATGAAATCAACATTGTTTATATCACGTGATATACGTTCTTTGTAAATGCGTATTCAGTAAGACTAGAATATACAGTTCTAAGTAGTAAATCTTAAAACTGTTGTTCATAGGAACAAATATGAACAAACTGAACTAACTGTAGGAAATGTCCTTAAAGGGACTGGAGGTGATCTTGAACAGTTTGTACCAATACAAATACATAAGCACATTTTAAGCCATATCTGTCTACCTGTATATGCGCATTAATTAATATCCTATATACTTAAGAATGAATTTAAAGTGAGAAGAAAAATGAGTAAAAAGGGATCGAAAAGGTGGAAGGAAAATATTCTTAGTCGCTAATTGCGTAATAGGCCTTCATCATCAGTCCTCTCGGCTACCATAGCGGCCCCTGGGAATTCACCCAACCAGCATAGCACCGATAATCACTAGAACCCAAGAAACTGTCAACTGGGACAGGGTTTAGAATGAAAGTTTTGAAAGCTCCTGTTTGTCAGGAGCCTCAGTCACAGTGGCTGGTAGACTATTCCAACGACAAACTGTTTTTGGGAAAAAAGATAATTTGAGATAGTTGCTGGAAGAAGATAACTATCTAAATTTCAAGAGCATGGTGAGCTGGCTCTTAGTACGCCCTGACTCCAGGGTCTCCCATTCTAAGTTCTCCAACATAGATGTGACACTGCTTGTGTTCCTGTAGCGGTAGAGGTTGGTGATGTACCGTGCTGCTCGACGCTGAACCATCTCTACCTTCTTGATGTGCTCTTTTTGCAATTCTACCCCGACGTACTTTGCTGAATCCGTAGTCTCAAGGACGTGATACTTCTGTGTGTAGTTAGAGGCTACCGGTGATCTTGAACTAGAGACTCTGAAGGTGCTGCATTTGTCTGGGTGGAAATCCATGGCCAACATTCTTCTCATTCGGCGAGTCGATCTAGGTCATCCTGGAGGTGTCTTGTTCTGATCGGTCTGTACAAGATACAGTCGTCAGCAAAGAGGCGAACTCTTAAACGTACGCTGTCTGGAAGGTCACTTATAAAAATGAGAAACAACAGTGGTCATAATACCGTGCCTTAAGGTACTCCGCTTATAACTGGCACACGGTTTGAAGTGGCACCATCTACTAGGACCTGTTGCTGTCATTTTGATAGGAATGCCTTGATCCGCATCAGTGTGCTGCCTCCTATTCCATAGTGGGGCTACTTTCCTCAATAAGCGTTCATGGAGGACTTTGTCAAATGCCTTGGAAAAGTCCAGGATGATCAAGTCATGTTGGACTCCGTTGTTGAAGGCTGTGACTAGTTCATGAACTAGTGTCCGTAGCTGTGTTTCGCAGCTCCTCCTGGCATGGAATCCATGCTGGCAGTCCGTGAGTATGTGGTGAGTATCAAGGTGCTTGAGGACGTTACTGGTTATTATCTGTTCTTGTATCTTGCAGCAGAGACTTGTAACGGACACTGGACGGTAATTGCTGGCCTAGTACTTTTCCCCCTTCTTAACGATTGCCGTGACGTATGCTATCCTCCAGTCATTTGGTATCTCTCCAAGTTGTAGACTTGGAATATGACCGTCAGGAATGGTGCAATTTCATTGGCGAGTTCTTTTAAGATCTTTACAGGTAGCTGGTCGAGTCCACAGACTTTGCCTGTGTTCATCTTCTTTAAGAGCTTGGTAACCCCTTCTATGTCTGACATTTGAGTGAATGGTGCCCCTGCAGGTGTTGGCATATCAGTTATGTCTTCATTAGAGAATACTGACTGGTACTGGCGGTTTAGTATGTCAGCCTTGTCTTTGGCGTCGGCGAATAACTTTTCTTTCAGTGGGGCTACTCCGCTGCTGTCTTTCTTCAGGGATTTTATGTAGGACCAGAACCGTTTCTGTTTGTTGGGCCTGTCCTCTTGGCCTGCAGTGTTTCCGACATCAATGATTGTCTTAATGTACCTCCAGTATGACTGTCTGTTTCTGAAGATTAGTCTATGTCTGTCTGTACAGCCTGATGTCTTTGGACTTCGTTTTCCTCCCGAACAGCTTGTTCCGTTTGCGTTTGACGGTATTGACCTTCTTATCGATCCAAGGTTTGTGGGTCTTGTTTTACCGCAGCAACTTGGTAGGAACATATTTCACCATGAATCTGTGAATAATACTCACTCCAAAGTTGTTCAATATCATTTGAACTGGATGTGCTGACAAAGTCTTGTTCTATGGCTCTTCCCTAATCCCTTCGTAGATGGCCTTGTTATACACGTTGACTTTCCTTGGCGGTACCTTGACTCTCATTGGGCGAATACTGGATTCTATGTAGACCGCTTCGTGGTCCGAAATCACTGGAATTACTTCAATCTTGTTAATGGGTGTCTGGTTTTTGTGAAGAAGAGGTCAAGTGTATTCGCATTTATTTCTGTGATGCGACTTGGTCGCGAAATGCATCCGTTTTCAGAGTCAACAATTGGTTGCAATGAGTTCCATGGCTGGGATAATGCTTTACACTCTCATCTTCCTAGCTAATATCTGCTAGATTGAAGTCTCTTACAAGCCAAGCCATAGTTGGAAAGAAAGGGTTGTCAATGTTCAATATGTTATCCAGATACCGAGAGGCGTCATTAAACGTTTCTGCATGCTTGGTGGTGGACCCTTTTACAGTTCGCCACTAAGCTTTCCTCTTTAATTGTACGGTGACCGGACAGGCTGTGGACACTATGATGACGCCTACCTAAAGCCCATTGGGATGGTGGTGTTTACTGTTTGTCTATGATCTTTCTTGTCGTGCCCTTAATGGTTTATTCTCTTGTTGCTCTGGCTTCTGCCAAGTCACTGAGTACCTTCATTGTCGCTTTCTAGGCTATCGTCTGTTTGTATTATAATTACACGAGCATATTTGTGTTTTACTTATATTGCCTATTGATGCTGCCTTGTTGGTTAGAGATTAGATCATGGCGGGTATTTCTTTATTTACACTGTCCTGTTTTAATGGGATGAAGTAGGGTAAGTGTGAGGTTTGGTGCACCCTAGAACCGGTTTAAACCCCCAGTGGCCTACTTTGCCACAGACCGTTCCAAGGCGGTAGCCCTATTGTCAACCCTTTTGTGTTTGTGATGTCGTTTGCATTTAATACTACTTTTGCCTTCTTGTTTGTCTGTTTGCGTGTTTGCTTCTATGTTTTGTGGTTGACTGTCCTCCTTGAATGCTATTTTCCCTGTCCGATCTTTTTTATATTTCTTCAATAATATCTGCCTGGGTATCTGGTGGTGCACATTTCGTACCCATAGGGATACCAACAATTTGACTATAAACGGTGGTTCCATACCTGACGAAAATATTATCTAATAGGAAGATGAGTGCTTCCCAAAATTTCATAGCAAGTCCACATAGTATAATTGTCTAAACTGCCGTTAGTAAAAAACCTTTTAATATTATTACAGGCCAAAAATGTAGTATTGTCTCTAGCGAATGTTTTTTGAATAAGAGAAATTAGCTTGTCTTTGATAAGATGATGTGGTAAAGTTGTATATAGTGTAGAGAAATCATAACTAAAAAGATACTCAATCAGGGTTACCGTTACCATAAACTTCGTAAAACCTTTGCAAAATATTATTATCGTAACCCTGATCTTCTTTCCAAATATAAACGTAATTTAAGGACTCTTCTGAGACAAGGACTATCACAACCTGACTTCTATGGTGATGTGATTTATAAACTTTGTAAGATTCTAAGTCATGATCGCTTTCATACAATCTTTGTTAAACTTGTTAAAAAGTTTATCAAAAGAGGTTATGACCCTATCATTTTGCAACGTACTGCATGCTTGGTGGTGGACCCTTTTACATTTCGCCACTATGCTTGTACGATGACCGGACAGGCTGTGGACCCTATGATGACGCCTACCTAAAGCCCATTGGGACGGTGACGTTTGGTGTTTGTCTATGAACTTTCTTGTCGTGCCCTTAATGGTGGACACCATGATGACGCCTACCTAAAGCCCATTGGGATGGTGGTGTTTACTGTGTTCATTATAAGTATTATAAATACACGAGCATATTTGTGTTTTACTTATGTTGCCTATTGATGCTGCCTTGTTGGTTAGAGATTAGATCATGGCAGGGATTTCTTTATTTACACTGTCCTGTTTTAATGGGATGAAGTAGGGTAAGTGTGAGGTTTGGTGCACCCTAGAACCGGTTTAACCCCCCAGTGGCCTTTGTTGCCACTGACTGTTCCAATAGGGTAGCCCTATTGTCAACCCTTTGTGTTTGTGATGTTGTTTGCATTTTTTGTTACTTTTGCCTTCTCGTTTGTCCGTCTGTTTGTGTGTTTGTTTTTGTGTTTTGTGGTTGACTGTGAATGCTGCGTTGCCTGTCCGATATTTGTATCTTTCTTTAAGCCATGATTCACTGCCAATCATGATGTCGACTTGAAGAGAAAGGAACAAGCTGTTTAGCTGGGCAGATTTACCGCAAATCTTAACCGCAAATCTTAACAGATTGGCAATTTAGGATGACAAATCGCATAGGGAGGTCTCTCCGTCTTGGTGATTTATCAGCTTTCTGCTTGGTTGGTGAAGATGTGGCTGTAGTTAAAGCTAATATCATCGTCTGAGGCTGGTTTATAGTTACTAGTGAGAAAGAGTTGGATGACACAAGGATGGTTGTATCGAAGATGCTGGTGGATATGTCTGGTACACCGCACTGGAAACATTCCCAGCTGATGTTTTTCATACCATAGTAGACTGCACCAGGCATACCCATACACACTTGGTGGAACCAGATGTCGCAGGAATCACAGCAGGTTCCTGGTGTGTTCCACTTAACCGCTTTGTTGCAAATTCCACAAGGGAACTTCACTGGTCTGGAACCGGGATTTGGCTCAGGAGCATATGACTGGGCTAGAAATAGGCTGCACAAGTAGACTAGGGCCAACTTCCTCCGACAAACAGGACCGTCCGCTTTTGACCGGGTGCATCTTAGAGTTGATATGAACTGTGTGAAGACTGACAGTGTCGTGCTTTGACTAAACTGTAACCGTGACAGGTCGGTCATCCCATCACTCTTGAAAACATCTAGGCAGTTATCGTCATGTTTAAAGGCTACATTCAATAATAAAAGTGAAGCTAAAAATATCTCAGTAATGTGCAACCTACCTTTTCACAGTGAAAAATGGCGGATGTGTACATATTGCTGAGGCGTGTTGGGATATATCACAACAGTTGATAGGCTTTTAGTAGTGTTATTTTTACTGGTCCTTTCGGACCAGCGAGCCCAATATCTGGGTGGCTTTTAAGTAGAATACCGCTTAAGCCGGTGCTAGGTGGCGTGAGAGGTGTTGCTTCTTTCTTTACTTCTCATGAACAGACTCAATAAAACCGAATCTGCTGCTTTATTCTCTTAATTGTGTGTGTTGCTCCCAAAGGATCACCTTTATTAGTATTTATTAACATTCACACTAGCGTTCGTTTAGTGCAGTGTGGCGGCTGTAAAAAGTATCCCCGTGCTACGAATCAGTAGTGTTATTTTTACTGGTCCTTTGGGACCAGCGAGCCCAATATAGGTGGCTTTGAAGTAGAATACCGCTTAAGCCGATGATAGGGGGCGTGAGAGATGATGCTTCTTTCATTACTTCTCATGAAGAGACTCAATAAAACCGAATCTGCTGCTTTATTCTCTTGTGTTTGTTGCTCCCAAAGGATCACCTTTATCAGTATTTATTTCTATGTTAAAGTAATGAACAATTGCCGGAAAGGGATCCTTGGGGACTTACACACACTAAAAAAACAGTATTTACGAGAGCACTAAAGAGAGCGATCTTTCAATTTCCGCGCATGCGCAACCGTATATAATGGTCGATTTTTGTGTGATTGAGGTAGATCGCCCCGATTTTTCTGGAAAAAAACAGCACTATATACCTCCCGCAGCGTTGATATTGAGACAGCTATAGACATAGCGTCTTTGCGATCCCGGTCACGGGAGCGCCAGTAGACGTAAGGAACAATATCTAATGAGATTGACATTGGTGTTAGTCAAATTAAAATATAGTCAAATATCTAACGGGAATGACATTGGTGTTAGGTGTTAGTAAAATCAAAACATAGTCAACTTTCTAATGAGATTGACATTGGTGTTAGTCGAATCAAAATATTGTCACATATCTAATGGGATTGGCATTGGTGTTAGACAAATCAAAATATAGCCTAGTCTGGACCATCTGGACTTCTTCAACATAGGTCTCGACATGAAGGCCTTGGCCTTCTAGTTGCATTAACAAACTTTTTTCCACCTGTTATTGCTCTAAGTGTATGTTCAAATCGACATTTCCTGAAATGCATTGTAATTTTCACGTCTCTATTGTATCGTTTAGCCTCCTGCCAAAGTGATCGGTTCCGATGTCCCAGTGGGAAATGTCTGAGACCGAGATTCGTTTGTGATGGTTACGATAACTGCAACGATGAATCGGATGAACTCAACTGTAGTAAGTTGCTACGAGACGACGTGACAATAAGCTATATGCTCTGCAAGAGACATTGCGAGGCGCATCACATAAAACCAATGTTCAGATGATATACCGTAACGCCTGTCCATTTGCAATATTTCCCGTTAGTTCTGTTGTCAAACATCATTTTTAGTCAAGACACAAAATAATCGTCCACCAGTTATTGCTCTAAGTATATGTAAAAATGGACATTTCCTGAAATGCATTGTAATGTTCACGTCTCTATTGTATCGTTTAGCCTCCTGCCAAGGTGATCTATTCCGATGTCACAATGGGAGGTGTATCAATCCGGTATTCGTTTGTGATGGTAACGATGAGTGCTACGATGAATCGGATGAACTCAACTGTAGTAAGTTGTTACGAGACGACGTGCTCTGCAATAGACAGTGCGATGCGCATCACAAAAAACTAATGTTCAGATGATATACCGTAACGCCTGTCTATTTTGCAATATTGCCCACTAGTCCGGTTGCCAAACACCATTTTTAGTCAAGACTCAAATCAGTCGTCCACACATTGGTGTTCATTTCTAATAGGTGAAGTAATTCAGAAAATGAATGATGCCAAATATGATGGCACACTTGAGGAAATTAAAATATCCAAGATGGCTACCGCAACATTAAAATGACAGTATTTTTACTTCTACATTAGCTAGGACAACTATTTTCTGCCTATGACCAAGTTTAGTGGGTCAAACAATATATTTTCGATCTCAAGTTACCTATAAGGTGAATTAAAATATCAAGATGGTCACCAAGATGGCGAGGAAGAGAAGAAGTGACTGTGTAATACCGCCTGGATGATGATCTTATTACGTGGGTCTGGACTCAAACGATTCTTTATTTAGCTCCTCGATATCGTCTACATTTGATGGGGTACTGAGTATACGAAGTCTCAATGCCCACCTATTCGGAGCAGATGGCTTTAGGTCAACCTCAGAGATTCTGGTCCATAGCCACTTCTGGTCTATTGTCTATCTTTGATGAACATATCTGACATTATACAGAATTGGCGCATCTCATGGTCACCCTTTCGATAGCACTTAAAGAAACTATCCCGCCAAATAACGGCAACAAATACACTACAAAACCCTTTATTAAAACACTATCCAGGTGTTCAGGTCATATAATAACGTGTATGTGCTAATTCAAAAAGTATAGATTTATTCACGGATTCTTAACATACTCGTGATTGAATATGTGGAAAAGGAATTGTGAGTTGGTAACTCTAATTCAACAAGTTTTGGGTTTGGCATGGCTGGTTAAAGCCGTTTATATAGTGTCTATTGAGTTTGTTTTCTCCAAATATGTAAGTTACATAATACCTCGTCAACAGTACACTTAAAAATGGTGTACATATGTTGTAAAATTTGGCTGATGTTAGCTTCTTTAATTATTATTTTCCCCGGCGATGTTCCATTGAACGCAAATAATATAAAACAATATCTTATATATCCGGATAAAAATAAATATTACAGCTAATATATATATTCACTTCGGATTCGAATTTCGACTTTCATTTACACACATTGTATTTATCAAGGGCTTTCCAAAACAAAGGTTAGCTAATCTGCGGACGATTGTTTTGTTATTTATATTTATATATTCAGGCCAGTGTGACACATTCAAGAGCGTTTCCGTGGCCGAGTGGTTAACGACGTTGCGTTGTAAACCTTCTCGCCGCTCACCGTTGCGGGTTCGAATCCCACTGGGAGCGCGACTTGTAAGTGCAAAAGTGTCGATTTCTACGGATGGCTGGAAGTGTACAGTACTGGTTGTACCCAGCAAAAGTGGGTGGTCTTACTCCACCAAAGAAATCGACCGTCATAAATAAATAAGTGTTTTGAAAATGACGTAAAACACCATACAAACAAAACAAACTGTCACTTTCAACTTTGAAAAATAATATCACGATGCACACATGATGAACATTGGCAAAAAAGGGATTTCCAGCCAAAGTTTAGTTGTCCTACTACAAGCGGTTCTGCTCTGTAATAGCAACATTAGTTCCGTATATTTTAACACTATGCGGAACGGTTTCAGTAGCTATCCCATGAGCACTTGTGTTATGTTGATAGTTCTTGTTAGTTAACATACGAGCTTCCAAAAGGAGCATGCATTACCTCTTTCATTTCACTTTCTTCTTTAATCACATCTACACATCTAATGAACTCAACCATATGTACCCCGCACCCTAATCCAGGAATGAAATTAAGGATATACCCCTATAATAACACGAAACCTTCTCGTCTCTCACCGCTGTGGGTTCGAATCCCACTGAGAGCTGGAATTATAAGTGAGAAAGATTCTTACGTATGACGAGAGTTATACAGTACTTTGTACAGCCTAGAAAAAAGTTGATCGTCTGCCTCCACCATGAAAACATCGACCGTCATATAGCCTAAACAAATGTGCTGAAAATAACTAAAAGCATCTTTCATCCAACCGCGTGCTAGTACATTCGTCACACATTAAAACAAGTTTGGCTAAAGATTGCATGTTGCTGTAACTACGATATTTAAGCCATCGGGCCTTTTAATAAGATTATCATTTAAAGCAAGTATGTTGTTTTTGTAGTTTGTAAAATAAAAAAGTCTTCAACATACATCTACCAATTAGTTCACACTAGCGTTTTAGTGCTGTGTTGCGGCCTTGAAAAGTTGCCCCGACTACAAATCGGTAGTGTTATTACTTACTGGTCCTTTGGGATTTTCAAGCCCAATCTTCTTGGCTTTAAAGTGACACACGGCTTTATTTTAAAAAAACTCACGGCGTCCGCTAGTTTTTCTGCATAACTTGCATTTGTTCAACCATTAATATTAATTATAATAATAGTATTAAGCAATTTGTTTTTGCATATCAATTTTTGATATTATTGCACAAATAATATATTAAAACATAGTATAATAAGACGAAATACTGAATACTTAAAATTAGATTTATTTTAATATAACTACGTTAAAAATAAAAATGACACTGGATATATAAATCGATACACCCATTTCAAACACTTAAAGATTGCCTTGTGTCTCTTTAGAATATCTCTTAAACTGGTGCTAGGAGGCATGAGAGGTGTTGTACTCGATATTACTTCTCATGTTTTTGCTTTTTGCTTCCAAGGGATCTCCTTTTCAATATTTATTAATATTATATCTGGCCCAGCAGGGAAGATACTGTTTATGGTCCTATTTAAATTTAAAGCAGCCATTATTATAGCTAAACCTGTCTAATGTAATCCAATTGATATCCCAAGAAGAAATATATGGTCAGAAACTGATTGATTTCTTGAACCCTAACGGCCTAACCACATACACTACACTCGTTGTTCTAGCTAATGAAGATATCAACATATTGTCATTTTAATGCAATGGCTGCCAGCTTTGTGACCGTCTTGTATTTGCATTTTCCGTATAAGTAAAAGGAGGTCGGAAATGAATTCATTGACCCTCAAAACCTAGTCATAGACACCAAAATGATTTTTCAAGCGCACATAAAAGTCAAGATATTGTCATTTTAATGCCAGGGAAGCCATCCCGGATATTTATATTTGCTAATAAATAAAGTGAGGTCGGAAATGGATTCCTTGACCCCTAAAACCTAGTCATAGACCCCAACATGAGTGCCCTAGTTCTCGAAAAAGTTAAATCTTGCCATTGCAATGCCTCGGCTACCATCTTGACGGCCAGCTTTGATCTTTACATTTCAAGTGTGCCAATGTGGCATCATTCTGATTCAGAATCAGCATATCTAATATATAACACGAGTGGCAAATTAGTACAACATACGCCCGTCATACGTATGGAAATCATTTACAAATGCACAATGTTATCAGACTTGGCCGAAATATTATGCCCATAAACATAGTCCCCAGGTTTCATCAAATTTTAATTAATATATTAAAGTTATTTTAGCGGCCACCGCAAAAATCGTCAATTTTCAAAACTAAAAAAAGCTCAAAGAAACATATTTCCGGCATTATAAGTGATATCTGATTGGTTATCGAACTTGGTCAAAGTAGTGTTGCCAAAAACACTCTACAAACGTTTCATCATTAGATTATAAATGTTAAATTGGTTTAGCGGCCACCGCAAAAATCGTCAACAATCGGAAGGCATTATTCCGGCATTATAGTCTGGCTGGTTATTACTTAGTCGATATACATGTAGTATGCCCATACATATTGTCCCTAAGTTTCATCCAGATTGGTTAATAAATGTTAAAATGATTCAGCGGACACCGGCAACATCATTATTTTTTTATAAATCAAAGGGCCATATCTCCGGCATCATACGGGGTCAATGAATCCATTTGTGTCCTATATGTGCGATCTGGATGGTCATCTAAATTGGCCGAGATATAATGCCCATAAACATTGTCTCTAAGTGTCATCAAGTTGGATTATAAACGTAGGTAATTCAGCGAAAACCGCAAAAATTATCAATTTAAAACAATTAAAAGGCAATTACGCTGGCGTCATATGTGCAATCTGCATGGTTTTCAAACTTGAGCGAGATATTGTGGCTATCAATATTGTCTCTAAATATGAAGTTAATCCATTCGACGTTCTCTTTTAAAAGCCTGGAAACAAATCCTTCCTTCCGCATGACCTCCCTGAGTGAAAACAAAATGCGACCATGGTATAAAAATCATCAATTAACATTGTGTTGGCAATACTTTAGGATGTTTTCGTTTACTGTCGGCCTAAACGGCGTAAGTGTATATGAAATTGCTTTGCTTTATTATTACAGACATTTATTATTGCTTTTGCCTTCTTGTTCGTCTGTTTGTGTGTTTGTTTCTGTATTTTGTGGTTGACTGTCCTCCTTGAATGCTACTTTCCCTGTCCGATCTTTTTATATTTCTTTTTACTTTCATATGCATGTGGATGGTGTTTTGTTTTGAAGAAGTAAATTCATCATATTTCACATAATATCAATGTTTAGTGGCGTATACACTTTGGATTTCAGGGTTCCCATACAACCGGGAAATAGGGAAAAAGTCGGGAATTTGAAAACCCCTTGAATTTTACCAAAATCAGTTAAAACTTGGAATTATGCAGGAAAAGTCATACCCAGTGATTTCTATTTGTCAAATGTGAACCCCAAATTGTACTTTCATTTCCGATCGTTATCCTACAAATTCGTTACCTCAACGATTGCCCCATAAAATGTGTCGACGATTTTAGCCGAGGATTTCCGATTAAAATTCTCAACTTTCCGTAGACTGTAGAAGTCCGCCATTATGTTTACCTGCTTGTTTTTATAGGCGTAGCCACTTTCACAATTGATAGATATTCCGCCAGCTTACTTCCTTTATGTAAGTGACGCGTCTGCATTTTGTAAACAATATTGAGTGAAAGCCAAATACATGTGTATCTTTTTATAAAACGTAGATTAGACGCTTGGCCACGATCGTGGTTGGAATGCGCTTTACTTAGCCGTAATTTACGGCAAAGAATTCGGTATTTGACTATCTCTTTGGGCACTTACAGATCTCTGTCAGTGACACAGACAACATGTGAGGTGAATTAACTGATAAATATTTTTTTATTAAATTTCGAAGGCCAAAAAAACAGGTGTTGTTTAGTTTAGAACTGTAGCTAGTGAGCAGCCCATTTGTGTTCATGATCACTGTTTATTTATTAGATTTGTGTTGTTCACCATGATATATAAGACCAGGTAAATAAGTACCTCTTAATTGTATGAGGGCCACAAGCATTGTTTACTGCATATAAAGTCCTCTTAGTCGGATTAGTTTTTAGCCGGGTTTTCAAAAACCGGCTTATAGATTGGCAAAAACCAATCAGGTGGGCGGGCGGCATGAACCTTTTTTTGTTTTTTATTATATCTCAATATTACCATGTCCAGTCTTCATCAGATTTTAACAGCACCTTCCTGTCATCAAGCACTGACCATACCCTGAAAACTAGGTCACCGTAGCTTACTTTTTCCAACATATGTTACGACAACCTTTTCGTATACGTTGCGTGGGGACGGGTGCTAATGATATTTGTGTTATATCTCAACATTATCATGTCCGTACATCATGCAATGATTTAGACTTTTTCTCAATTACTTGTAGTGAAAATTAGAAATCCACACATTTATAAGTAACCAAGAAAATGCCATATGTCTGAAAACTTCAAAACTGTGTGTCCACAACTATAAATATAATCACAGAACTTCTGCATACTTTGATTAAAACAACAACAAGGAACGCATGGTTGCACAATTGAACTGACCATTGCAATGACATTAAAATAATGTTGAAAATGCCATACATGCCAAAAGAATTACAATTGTTCACTAGTATACACTGCCCCTAGCAGTAGCTGTGGTATGTTTTAATACAATATTATATATTAAAAACATAGTCAATTGTAAAATGGCATCAGTAAAAATTGATCGTGAAAAGAGTGGGAAAACCTTGAAAAAACACTGCAAAAGACCTTGACTTTTGTTCTCGGAAAAGTGTGGCCACCCTGTTTGAATAGATTATTTATCTTAACGTAAGAAAAGGCATAATCCTTCGGTCTCCATATTGAAGCTTATACAAAACCGGCTTAAAATATCATTTTCAGCAACTGATTGCAAAGACGTTTCAAGTTTCCATTGCGACAACAACAATACAGAGTGTGTTAACTTCATGGCAATGTGTAATGGACGTAATAATTGTCGAAATGGCTTCGACGAAGAGGGGTGTGGTATGTTTTGTCTTTTGTTTTGTGTGTGGTTTATTATCTTACACTGTAGGCCTTATAGGCCTCATTAGATATTACATGCACCAGTTTGTTCAAATCTGAGTAATATTAGAAATATTTATCATGCAGATATGTACTTTTCTGCCTAATAAAGGGGTGACTTATTACATTTTGCTTTAATTAGGCACTAACCAATAAAGCAAATCAATGTGGAATCCCTCGGCGTTTATTGTACGTAACGTTATCTGACGTCATGCACGTAACTTTGCCTGACGTCATAAAACAAACAAAAAACAACAACATGGCGACGTCCTCGATAAACGTACCATTCTGAGAAATAGGTAATAATAATAATTTATATAGAAAATATGGATAATCTACATTATAAATAGAATATTATGTCAGTGCCTTTTACTATCAAGTTTATTAGGCTCGGCACGAAAACGAAGAATGGCTCGGCCGAGCCTCGCCATTCTTCGTTTTCTAAGCCTCGCCTAATAAGACTAATAAACTTGATAGTAAAAGGCACTGACATAATATTCTCTATATATATATCCTCTTATAATATAACAGACTCAATGTCAGTGTATAATCACAACTAATTGATTGTTTAGTTCTACTGGCCGAAGCTTAATATCTGCTTACTTACGGACAGTGTCCCTTTAAGTGTTTAAAATATAAAGCAATATAAAGTTAAGTAAACGAAAGAAGTTAGGCCACTTAACTTGATATTGGATAGATATTGAGAACCGTAGACAAACTGGGCGAGAGAGACAGAGACAGAGACAGAGACATAGAGAGAGATATTTTTTATCATAGTATGGTTATGCACCTTCTTTCTCACACATATAGTTTATTAGTTGTATAATACGGGTAGACAACATAGTATTGCTGTAGTTTGTAGCCCAGTAAGCCACAGCAATTGTATCATTTTAGACACAATATGAGATTTCAGTTAATTTTCGAAACGATGAAATATTCAATTGTTGTTAAACATTATATTATGTACCATTTTATTGATTATTTTAGGTTATGTATATTTAAAATACTTACTTATCACATTGTCCTATTGTCAGCTTTTTTTTTATGAAAAACGCTGTGTTTTCACCCCAACAATAAAGCACTTACCATCAGTGTACGATTAAGGACTATTTTCTGGCATATGCTCGTTGATCTGTACGAACCGGAAGATACTAAGTTTGTACAGCTCTGAAATGTACGTTTAGGTTAATAACCAAGTACATGTACTTACAAATGGATTACAGATATCAACAATTTGATTCAGTTGTTCAAAGTTTGGCCAAAAATCTCATAATGTTAGCGTCTTATCAATCTCTATACCTTGATGCACATGAAGATGGTTTGGACGGATGGTCCACTACAAAATGATTTCCGTTTAAAAACGCAACGTTCACCCCAAATATTAAGCATTTCCCTTATCTTCATCTTGTGGACGTTTTTTTATGGAACTCATGATACTGAATCTGAAAATGATCAAATATTTTCTATTGGAATTTGTTTGATCTGGAGGTCTAAAATAATTATCCTGCTATATCAAGCTATGGCGGCTGATTTACAATTGTAGTTACTTATTGATGTATATTGTGTTCGATGGCACAATAATAATTAATCTTTGTGATTAATTTCTTATGATATCCTTTTTAGACACTAAAATCATGGAGTTGTGTAGGGAAAGCTCACAATCAACTGCTGTTGAAAAGATATATCCCTTCGTAAAGCTCAGCAAGTAAGTACGTTTAAAATATGTTCTTTTCAAACTAAAGCAAATTATTATAACATTAAGAAGTACAGAAACGGTCGCACATATACATAAACGTAACTACATTGAAGGACTTACCACACACTGACTAGAAACTTACCACCATTTACCGACTACGGCCTAACACACACTGACCATAAACTTACGCTAAAATATACACACAATACGACCAAACACACACCGACTAGAAACATATCATGAGAATGGAATTACTAACGTATACTGATATAACCTAACATACTACTGGCCAAATGCACTGTGACCAATTACTTACTACTTACAAGAACTACATTATACACAGTGACTACGGTCTAAAACACCAATCAAGAACTTACTAACATATAATGCCTACACTGTGGCTGCGGACACAGACGCCTCCGCAAAATAGTTAATGCTCCAAAAACATACTCGTCTTTGAGTGAGACTAAACACAATGACTCGAAACATACAAACACTGCATATGGCCTAAACACAATGGCTCGAAACATACAAACACTGACTACGGCCTAAACACAATGGCTCGAAACATCCAAACACTGACTACGGCCTAAACACAATGGCTCGAAACATCCAAACACTGACTACGGACTAACTAGAATTTACATAACATACACTGAATTTTAACGTTCATTACTAGAAAGCCGACAACAGCTTATAACTTACTACAACTACGTACTTTCTTAGATATATCGTGTATGACAAGTTCCATAGTTACCCTGTCTTTGGTTAATTATAATCGTTCACTAATAGTTAACAGGGAAGATAAAATGATACACTGAATTCCACCAACAAGCAGCTTTAATAAATAACTGTTATGGCCTCCTTAAAAGCACTGAACAATGACTAACTTTGACATTTCGATAATGTAGTAATAGCACATTTTCTCATGCAGACGTGAAACTTGCTTCAGCAACGCACTGATTATTAGTAAATTAAATTAACATGTTGCAATAAGTTTGATATAATATGAGCATTGAGTGAAATTAAACTTACTTCTTTAATAAGTAACATGATTGACAAGTGGTGCAAGCAATAATGTACGTGTTGGTGTAAATATCACGGTTCTTGAATAAATACTGTTGGAGAGACCAGGGCATAGTAGAGAACAGAGGAGAAAGAGATTTGGTCAGAGTCTGGTAGTGAGTTCCAGGGGCTATACGTTATGACAGCCATGTTGTATTTACACATATTAAAACTGTCGATAAAATGGAGAGAATCGTTATTATTTAAAGTACACAACGCGAAGTATTCATTAAAAACGCCACTAGACTACATTATTAATTTATTAAAAGAAACTGACTACGGTACATACTAACTAGATATTTATTAACATGTACATGTACGGATTGACACATATCTTTGACGAATACTACAGACAACAGCATAACAGAAACTGACAATTACCTAAGCAATTACATGTATTAAAATAACAATAACGGCTAATGACTATAATCATGTACTAGTCCGACATATACTGAATATGAATCTACTATTAGGTGAATACTGACTACAGCATAACAGACACTGACTAAGTACATACTAACATACAGTGATACGGACTATTGTACTTCAAGAACTACTTAATGTACTTCTAGTAAGTAATCATATGATGGTATGTAATTTCTAAAACAAAATGCTAATCTATTCTCCTGCTTTTGTGCCTTTGAAAACGCCAGACATAAGCTTTTATTAATTTCATTACAATGTAAATTAAAACATCTAAGTGTCTTGAAATTAAACTGTTTTGAAAAAACCCTTATACAAATACATTTCATAATGAATGCAAATTAATGTTTTCAGTCTTACCGTTAGATATAATACTATTACAGGAAATCCTGCTTTTTTATGACCAAGTACAAATGCCATGTCGTAGAAATGGGGAGACCTTTAATCATTGGAAACGAACTCACGCAAAGAAGAATTAATTCAGGTCTTCGATCTGACTCTCGGCGTTCTCTAGGTTCACACTTTCGTAAGTAGAACTAGTGCCTTAATACTATATTAAATATATAAAGTGGTATAGTAATTGAGCGTACCAACATTATTTCCCTTCATAGGGCCTTAACAACCCAAGCATTACAACTGTGTAAGCCGCGGCTCTTGATTCATGCACACCATCGTTTAACAAAACTAGAAAAAACGATGATACGCTTTTATTAAAGCCGTGATACACATTTTAAAATTGCTTAAAAAAACCCTGCACGGGGAAATCAACGCAGATACGCTCAATTACTATACTACTTACCAATCCGGTTTATCAATTCAATACAATAACAATATAATCCGTCGTCGCCTTTTATAAGTTTAAAGCCGCGTTAAGGTTTATTATAAAGGACATTTGAAAAACTATAAAAATAAATATTGTTTTGTGTTAATTTTATAATATGTTCATTCTTTTGTATAGCAAACTATATTGCGTGGCTATTACACATGTTTTTGATGTGATTTGTCATAAGAAAAATCGAGACATATATATTAAGAATGAAAAACGCTTTACAGTTTTAGTTCTCACTATAAAAAGGGTAATCTAAAAACAAACGCTTACATTGTAAACGGTCACATGACATGATCTAAAAGCAAACAAAATAGAATTCCAGAATAACTAAAAATAAACAAAAACAAAATTCCAGAATATCTAAAAAAATAAACAAAATAAAACACCAGAAGATCTAAAAAAATAAACGTTTATATCATAAACGGTCATGTAACCAAAAAGGAAAATGAAATGAAAAGGCAACCTCTGGTAGAAATGAATCGTTGACATTGTAAAAGGTCATGTGATATGGTAACCTTAAATATGAAATGCTAAGGCAAATTCTGAGAGAAACCACTGACTACTGCGGACGCGCCTGGTTCAATGTGGTTAGCCAGAACAGCAACCTGGGAGGCAAACGAGACAAAAAAATACGATGAATGAATCTGCCATGTGATTCAACAAATTGTGTGATTGATTACTCACTAACCCAACACAAAAAGCGATGCAGGCAATAGTCATTGTATTTAAAACAGAAATTGTTTGCTTTTAGACCTATATAATAGTCGTACATCATTATACGTTTAAATACTTTTTGTCATTTATGTACACCATTTATAATATTATGTAATACTTATTTTTTTAAACCTTAAACATTCTTATTAACAAAAACACAAAACATGTCTTATACATACTCATTATAAAGCATTTTATTTAGTTAAACTTATTTATTTTACATCGATTGTAATGAAAGCTCTATGAACTTATTTGAATCACTCTCGATGTTTTCTGGGTAGAACCAGTACTAAGCAATGCAGATAAAGTGTCTTGCTCAGGGACACAACGCATACGGCAATACGCATACGGCATTTGTATAAGTACTCGGTGTATTTGAGCTACTAATTAGTGAAGCCTTTCTCTGATGATTACAGCTTTAGCTACTTAAGTTGCATTATATATATAAGGAGATACAATTAACTACCTAAATAAAACAGTTAAAATTAGATTTTTCAAAATTAAAAACTTGAATAGTGTCAATATTTGTGTGTAGATTTAACGTTATGGTCGATATTTTTTTAATATATACTGAACAATATAAGTTTAGCACTTTTTTTCGGTTTTAAAATGTGTTACATATTCAATGTATATATATCTTATAATATACCCCTATGAGGATAGTCGTTCTAAATTAAATTACGCAATATTGTTACCCTTTGTACCGATACATCATGATTTCCTCGTGCGACGTTCGATTCGTGTTTCGGTAACCGGTTTGCATTGATGTAATCCCAATAAACCTTTAAAAACATGTACATTGTAATGAAATAGTCCTGTATAATAAGGATCCGTAAAAGAAGCTGACAAAATCTGCCATGGGGAAGAACGCCAGAAACGTAACAGAGCTTTTGGCATGCTCCAAGCAGGAATGAACGTTACAGCCGCTGCGTGTAATATTGGTGTAAGCCAAAGCACTATTTCTCGTCTTCAGGCGACTGGTTCATTGAAAGACCGAGGGCGGTATACGCCACAAACCGTTCAAACCCGTCTTCATTCGATTTCCATAAACGGTCGCAGGCAATGCAAGAGAGTTCCTTTAACTCAATGTCATCACCGTGAACGTCTAAACTGGGCCCGACAACATCAGCTTTGGACACAATGTCGGTTGAATAATGTTTTATTCACTGACGAGTCACGTTTTAACGTTCAGTTTTCAGATGGCAGGCTTCGCCTTTGAAGAAGAGATGAACGTTACAACGAGCAGAACGTACTACAGAGAGATCGCTATAGGGGCGGCATCATCATGATTTGGGCAGGAATTACTCGGATATTATGGTACTTGGAAAAAAAAAAGATATAAAAATCGGACAGGGAAAGTAGCATTCAATGTCGACTGTCAAACACAAAACACGAAAACAAACACGCAAACATACAAACGAGAAGGCAAAAGTAATAAAACAATGCAAACGACACCACAAACACAAAAGGTTTGACAATAGGTCTACCGCCTTGGAACGGTCAGTGGCCAATAAGGCCACTGGAGGTTTAAACCAGGTTCTAGGGTGCACCAAACCTTACAATTACCCATATTGTCATCCCAATTAAACGGGACAGTGTAAATAAAGAAATCACCGCCATGAAATATTCCCTAACCAACAAAGCAGCGATAAAAGGCAATATAAGTAAAACACCTAGATACTCGTATATATATAAATACGAAAAATAAGCCTAGAAAGCCACAATGAAGTTACGCGATGACTTGGCAGAAGCCAGAGCAACAAGAGAATAACCACTGAGGGCACGACAAGACAAGAGTTGACGAATGAGTTGAGACAGATACACCCCATAAGAAGTTGCTCGGGGAATATCCCCATCCAAATGGGGATAATTAACAATGTCAAAATTAAAATCATCTCTCTTGTCATAAATTTTGCTAATAATTTTACCATTTTCAATCGAGAGATCTAAATCAAGAAAAGAAGCGTTAATATCAGATATATTTTCTTTATTAAGCTGAAGTTCTTTAGGATAAATATTACCAATCATAGTTGGAAAGAAAGGGTTTTCAATGTTCAGTATGTCATGCAGATACCGAGAGGTGTCATTAAAAGCTTCAATAACATCTGCCTGGGTATCTGGTGAAAGACTCAACATGAAATATCTTTCATAGCAAAATAAAAACAAATCTGCGACAAGTGGTGCACATTTCGTACCCATAGGGATACCAACAGTTTGTCCATAAACGGTGGTACCATACCTGACGAAAATATTATCTAATAGGAAGATGAGTGCGGTGGTACCATACCTGTCGAAAATATTATCTAATAGGAAGATGAGGTTATTATACGAATGATTAGCCTTGTTAAGCTGCATTTCTTTAGGATAAATATTATTAACCATAATTGGAAAGAAATGGTTGTCCATGTTCAATATGTCATCCAGACACCGAGAAGTGTCATTAAAGACGGCTTTAGTAACATCTGCCTGGGTACCTGGTGAAAGACTCAACATAAAATCTCTTTCATAGAAAAATAAAAACAAATCTGCGACATGTGGTGCACAGTTCATACCCACAATTTGTCTATAAACAATGCTGCCCGTTATTGTGATGAAATTGTTTACCAGTTATTGTGCCTTACTTAGTCATCGTAATGACGCTATCCTATAGCAAGACAACGCTCGTCCCCACGTTGCTAGACACAATAATTAAGTTCTTAAAGATGAAATTTGTCCTAAATCAACAAATCCGTTGTTGATATGTTTTTAATTATTAAATATCATTATAAATACGATGTTTACTATGCTATTGATGTATGTTTAGTGAAAATATGTTTTTAAAGATAAAAACCGAAAAGGCGAACAGGCATTGCTAAAAAATCGAAAAAAATCTAAGGGGAAAAACTCTTGCGCGAATTACCGGAAATGACGTCATTGGGAACAAACTTTTTTTTGTTTACATTGGGACCCAACGCAAAACAGTATACCTTGTGTGAACATGTGAGAATTAAGCGATGTCAGAGGAAATGCCCGTGATAAAACGGTTACACCATGTGCAACCTTACGATTTGGAGCCAGAACACGTGTCTGAGGACGAAAATACATCGGATTCATCAACTGATGATAAAGTCGTACGCGGTGCAGGTGCAAATGGAGAGCTTGTAAAGACTATCGTGTCATGTCATTCGTTACGTTCAGTGGTTCATTACACTATTCACTAATCTAACAAAATAGCGTATTTATACACTTACAGCAACAACAAACAAAAAAACAACGTAAACATTGTTTTCATCGAAATCTGACAGTAAGTCACCCGCAACACTGAAATATCTTGGTACATACACAATAACCGCGAAATGTAGTACATTCGGAATTAATGGACCTGGTCTATACCTATACATTAATACATGGATATATATGTATGTAGATCTATGGTAATACGAGCGTCAGATTTTTTTGCCGATAAGTAGACATTGAACAAATATATTTATTAGATATTATCCATAATTGATAAAAAATGAATAAAAACAATAATAAATGAAACAGAATAATAAATGAAACAGCATATAATTTCGGCGCCATAATTTCTATAGTATTATATATTTGCCATAAGTCGCCATCAACACCAAACACTCTAGGAGCGGTGTTTGCAATATGACACGCTCTCTAGTCTCCACGTGCCCCCAAATATCAATACAGACTAATAAAATATTGCGGTGCACTATTGAAGTGCAGCCTAATTTGGGTACATACGTCGGTATATCACAAAAGCACGCACCATTTAGGGAAACCTAGTTTTATGATATATTTCCTGTTTATTGCAATTACTTGAGCCGTGTAATACCGCCGAGGGCAAACGCGTATTGCACAAGACGGATATATCGCATGATATTTGTCGCGCACAAAGAGAGAAAAATACTATGATTTAAATAATATAGCCAAATGTATTATTAGCACGATATAGACAGTTAGTAAGTATACTTACTCATGTATACTTACTCCTGATATACAGATCGAAAACAGACCAAATATATCAAATTACCATAATATAAAGTATATTATTCTATTATACTTGTTTTACTTATTGCACGAGCTAAGAGGCGTTATTGTTGTTGCTTTGCCATAAAAAATTACTGAATTAATATAAAAGCTAGTAATATTATTAATTTTCTGCCTTGTAATAAATATCCATGAAATATTTTGTATGTTTTTCTTCCAAATCCATAGCCCTATATATGTTGATAATATATATCTATAATACTATTGGCAGAAGAGGGTGTATGGCAGAAGAGGGTGTATAATTTAAAATTGTTAAAATTAAAATTTGGAAACAAAGACACAGTGTTTATTTCACCGGATTCATTTAAATATATATGCTGAACGTTCTTAGCAATCTTTTACAAAAAGACGGCTACATAATATTAGCGCCGTCAACTCTTCATTGATTCACGAAAAGACGCATGCTTCTAATTCTAAACATTCACGGTGTATATAAAGATCTAAGACTATACACGTTTCTTCAATTTATCATGCGTATACCCGATGAGGTGCTAAGATAATTGAACAGAAATTACAATCTTACTTCATGTATGAATTTCCTCCTCAACGCCGGTCGAATAGGCGAATACAACTTGCTTGGAGACGGCGGGGTTATGCACTTCTCATTTTTATAGTCGAATATCGTTGGTACCGCTGTTGATTTTAATCTGCATGGCCTTTTGTTCTCCAAATTTTAAAGATAATGAAACCAAAGGATGGACTTCCCACGAAGTCAACTCAAAATGTTTGCTACAAACTCGCGCGTCTTTCGTAGGTTCCCACTTTCACGACGAGTCGGGCGATTTTCTTCGGTAAATCTTAATATATCATTATCTCGATTAGGGAAACGAAAGAAACTTAGGTTATTATCTTGTCCTTCTTTATGCAAAATTTGTTGAGACTTGTTGACTGCAGTAGAACGTCTTCCCGCGCGTGCATTCAGGACTGTTATTCATTCGATCTTTGGCGATCTTTGGGGATCGCTGAGACCGATACTTATATTTAGAAAGTGGTGGTACATTTTCAAATGCTTTTGTTTCCTTACGTAAATTTCGATTCGGTGGTTCCACTACTCCGGCCGATAAAGGCATTGGGTATTGTTTAGCCACCCATAGAATATGTTGATTCGGTGGTTCCACTACTCCGGCCGATAAAGGCATTGGGTATTGTTTAGCCACCCATAGAATATATTGTCTGTTTTTTAATTTAGTATTTTGACTGTTACTTGTGATGCGCAGACATCATAACTGCTGCTCCCAACTAAATTGGATTTTGTTTATTTCGCTCTTCGGGGCTCAGAATTTTGTTAGATATTGGGACCATACTTAGCTAAACATGGAATAATAAAAGTAGCATGTCCACAGCCATATGCATGCAGTCTTCGGGATGGTTACACTTCTGTACTATTGATTTTATTAGTATTGAGTTCTGCTCCACCTGGGCTAGAGGGCGTGAACGGCATCTAGCACTTTTCACTACCATTCATGAACAGTCTCAATCAATCTGAGACTGTAATATTTTTTTGTATTTATCTTGTTCGGCCGTTTACAAAGGTCCACTCTCATACTCTTGTTTTAGAGAACGTCATGACGTCCACAACGTGCGTGAACCTGAGGCTGCGTTACATGCATTTCTAAACAAACCCATTTCCAGAATAAGGTGACATGACTCGTTTGGAATAAGGAAATTAAGTGTACATTTTCAATAAAATATTACCAAAGGATATTGAGTATGTATTGGAATTATATTTTGTCTATGCTCACATATATTCCAGGAAAAAGTAGGCCGTGCTAAACTTATTTTGTTCAGTATATGATTCAAATGTTTCTTTTAGTATTTGTAATTGATCCCGATTTTTTGTCGGATATGATGCATAACCAAATATATATTTTATAATGTTTAGTACGTCTAATGATATTCAAAAATCATTACCCGGCTTAAATTGTCTACTTTTACTTTCAACTCATCAGTTATCTCAAGAAATTCTGTGTGGCGACTGTCAGACTTTTGATTATACTCCTTAAGAAGAGCTATTTCATTATCAAAAGGTCTGCTACTGTGCGCCTTAATTATGTCTTTGTTCATTCCGCACAGCTCTCATTTGCCTTGAAACCTCATAAATATCAGTTTCTAGTTCATTGTTGTCAACCATTTGTTGATTAAATGTTGCGATCCGTTTATTTATAAGTTCAACACCATTTTTTATTTCTTCACTTAATCTGTTATAATTTTCATCATCTTCCAATCCACCTTCTTTCTTTTCTAACTCTTTTAAAGCATGACCCAAACTTTTTATTTCATCTTTTCATTACGTGGTCCGAGTATTAGCTTTCATATCCAAGAAGGGAAAACAGGGTTGGCTGAAGTATGAAATAAAACCGTAATTTCGGATTAAAAAGTTTGCTAATTGTAAAATTAAAACATGTAATAGTTAATTTTAAAAGGTTATCGCATTTTGCAGTAAAAATGTTTTAAAACGTGTTTTAGATGTGGACTTTATTGTTAGAGAATTCCTGTTTTGTTTACAGTGTCTTGTCTATTTGGGCGCTGAAGACAGGATAATAGCGAGAATTGTGCGCATATAAAATCGATTCAAGCTAACCAGTAGGCTTTATTGCCTACTGACCGTTCTAAGTCGGTAACCCTGTCTTCACCACCCTTTCTGTTGTTTTTTGTCTCTTTCGTTTTATTATCAAGTCCTTGTTTGGAGTACTGTGCGGACTTACGATGCCATTGCGTTCGGACGCTGTGGTTTCTATAGGACCCTATATCTCATTATTGTCGAAATATCCGTTACAATACCCTGCTATTATAAGCTTTCCTATCGCTTAATGGAATTAACACGGGACCATGTAATGAAACCGCTTTGAATTTCAATCATTTTCTCGCGGTGTGTTTGTAATTGTGTTTGTACTTGACTTTCAACACATGTTGGTATGTTTTTAATCATTTCCGAAATTTTGTCAATATTAAAATCGTTTATAGTTTCGTTTCTTGTTTTTCTTATTCTTCTTAAAGTTGTTTTGTTGCTACATCCTCTTCATCGATTGGATTAGCGACATTTATAGTTCTATTTGTATCCATGTTAAGATCACTTTCTAAAATATTTTCCTCGTTTTTTACACTTGTGAAAATATTAACCAGGTATTTCTGTTTTACATCCTCAGATAGCACAATACCAAATTTGTAATATTAGCAATGCCAGTACTAACTTCCTCACCAAGATCACTAAAAAGTCCCATTATAATATAGATTATATTAAAATACATATCTTTTATAAGTCGCCAATGACGTTACGCTTCGCTATCATCCTAGGCTTGACCAAATACAGAATGTCATACTATTTGTCAGTTGCATTTTTATACTGATCTTTACTTACTAGAAGGCAGGCTAATTAATTTTTACTAGGAGTTGCAAAGGAGATACAGCCGTTCCCGATTGGGCATGGAAATACATCGCTTGTGTCAATGGATGTCTGACGCATCAGACATGTAAACAACCGATGACGCCGTCCAATAAAATGGAAGTACTCAGTGAATTGAAACTAACTGACACCTCCCACTCGCCCCGCTTACAAGTCTCACGTGACCAAAATCGATATCATGACATAATACTGAGTACAAGTACTTCTAAAGATTTACATTTCGTTATTAGATGTTGATGTATTTCACTCCCCCAAAATAACTGTGGGCTTCCCCAGCAGTGATGGAAGTTACTACTATCAAAATAGCATATTCAAGGTTAATCCCTCTAACAATTCTACTGTAATGCTGGCTGATTTTATATGCTCAAATCGGGAACGGCTGTATATTCACACTCTTGTTTACATTCAGCCAGCGAGGAATGGGGCGGAGTTGAACACACGATGACATTGCGTCAGTATGAATGTAATTCCATGCTCAATCGTGAAGCCTGTTTAATGGGAACAATTTAATTGGATGTCTTTAGGAGTTATGTAATAAGATTGTGTCAAATAAATTGCACAACAGTTGTTATGTCTGCCTTGGATAAAATAATTAATAATATCATTTTGATTATGTTCACAAACATAATCATCAAAAAAAGCTATCTTCTGGGTGTCGGGGTCTGAGTCATTTACAGGGATAATGTCATCATTTGAACATTCTAATGTGTCTACTAAGGAATTTTATGCTGTTTCGCTATTTTATCAAAACGTTCTGATAAAACTTTTATATTTAGCCTGATCTAAATGTTAAGCAAATCAATAAATCTTATCATAATACACTAACGGTTTTAACAACATGTGGACTAATGTATTTGTTTTATCAGTTCCAGAATTACCACATATTAACATCCTAAAACAAGCGTCTGGCATAAAGTCGTGTATCTGCTTGAAATTATTTTGTCCTACATTTAAATCATAGTTTGGAATTTGCATATACTATATAGCATATTAATTATGATTACTATATAACATATTAATTATGATTACCATATACCATATTAATTATGATTACCATATACCATATTAATTATAATTAATATATAGCATATTAATTATGATTACTATATAGCATACTTATTATGACTACTATATAGCAAATGAATAATGATTATCGATTATTATTATACATGCATGTCTAAAGTTTATTGTGGAATAGCATTTATGGCAATAGGCACAATGTTCCAAAGCCAATCAAGTCAGATTTTATGGTTTGGTTAAAGTAGCTAAGGATGTACAAAACCAAAAGAAGAAAATAAAAATCCCAGGTAGTCTTTCAACTATAGAAACCCCCAGTCGGTAGTGGTGCATAAGAAATTACCGACATCTCGTTATGCAGCAGAGGGGTAGCACCCACTACACAACCCCACGAAGGGTAACCCACCTGCTGATCGTGAGTTGTGACTGGTGTCGTTGGTGAAGGAAATCCTGGTGGTTGAGTGGCGTGGTTTGTCACGCCAGCTGCAAGGGATCATATCTTATCATTTAAATAAATTCGTTCAACAATTACTCTTTTAGCAACATTATATTTATATCGTTATATACCTAGCATCTTGTAGCACATATCCTTGAAGGTGGTGGCGCAAGGGCTAATCATGTATAGATAGGCGCTATATGGCTATACTAATGCCACGTTGTAGGCGGAACATAAGTGCGGCTCTTTGATTTTTTAGTCGAGGAGTTATGTCCGCTGGGTGGTATGAGGGGTCTGATACGTTTACTTTATATGAGCATACTCTTCACGTATTCTTGGCATTTTGCCTGTCGGATATCCACAGAAAATGTCCCCTTGTTGGACTCCGAGGTGAGTGAGAAGCGTGGAGAACGAATATCACTTCTACATTATGGGACCCAATCACGCACATAAACCTACTCCTTTTGATTATAGTCCGAATCTGAATCTGATGTGGACATTCCTCATTTAAATTGGCCTCGTTTACCGCAAAATGGAAAACGTCTTGTTGAGAGTGCCAAAACATTTCACAATATCCATAAAATTGAAACTTTTGCAAACATCCTTGTTGAGGTTATTCCTCATATTTCTCTCAATTCTTCAAAGTGTGTAGTACGCCCAATGAAACTGACGCACTGCTCCCTTGAATAAATGACTCACAATCTTAAGTCTCAAGGTATGACTGAGGTAACGCTCATCAGTACCGGGCGTGGTGGAAACTCACTCCTATCAATACTTTTGTGCTTACTTTCAGCACACCAAATCTTCCAAAGACCATCAAGACTGGATATATCCTTCTACCAGTTGACCCCTACATCCCAAATTATCTTCTTTGTTTTAATTGTCAACACTTTGGTCACATAGAGAACGATGCAAGCGAGTTGCTCCCGTATGTGCCCATTACGGCGAGGAGGGTCATAGCGACTTCGCTAATTGCAAAATCCCGTCTCTTACAAGGGGACCCACGGAGCTTTCTCTAAGAATTGTCCGAAGTGGAAGCACGAGAGGGAACTATAGAAGATTAGGATTGAAAAGAATATTTCTTTCCCAGAGGCTAGGAAATGTGTTGAGAGTCTTGTTCCAAACGCTCCATCTGGCAAATCGTACGCCGATGCGAGTCTAGTGTAGAAACCAGCTACCAGGTCTACCAGCTACCAGCATTTAGGATTATTGTGACGCACGAGTCTATTGGCTAATAACTTTTAGCGTCACGTATCCAGCGATTATCTTATTAACTTCAGATAATAGTAAGATAAGATAATCGCTGGATAAGTGACGCTTACAAGTTAGAATGTGCATGTATGTGTACATGTATGCATACAGTTATCTACGGAAGAATGGACGGGCATGTACGAACAAATATTTCTTGCGCTCGAGGTAATATTAATTAGTGCATACGAAATAATTTGCCACCTGAGGTAGACTAAGTGATACCGCTCCTCATTGAGTATCGATACACCCTCTATATCCAGAATTTATAAAACCTCCCTGAGTATTAATACTCCTCTATTGAGTATTGAATTGATAACAACCCAGAGAGTACTGATACCGCTCCTCATTGAGTATCGATACACCCTCCATATCCAGAATTTATAAAACCTCCCTGAGTATTAATACTCCACTATTGAGTATTGAATTGATAACAACCCAGAGAGTACTGATACCGCTCCTCATTGAGTATCGATACACCATTAACATCCAGAATCTATAAAACCTCCCTGAGTATTAATACTCCTCTATTGAGTATTGAATTGATAACCCAGAGAGTACTGTTACCTCTCCTCATTGAGTATTGATACCACCTTCCACATTGAGTGCTATAATACCCCTCCATTTCGTACTGATACATGTACCCCCTTCACATTGAGTATTAAAAGGGTATCAGTACTCGGTGATGAGATTGTTTAGGTACTCAATGTGGAGGGGGTATCAATACTCAATGGGGAAGTGATATCAATACTCAATGTGGTGGGGGCATCACTACTCATACTGAATCCGAAGGGAGTATCGATACTCATCGATACTAAAAGCGGAGTTGGTATCAATACTTAATAGCGAGGGCGTATCGATACTCAGTGGGGAGATAATATCTAAACTCAATCAGGAGGGGTTATCAATACTCAATCGTGAGGGCGTATCAATACACAATCGGGATGGGATTTCAATACTCGGTGAGGAGAGTGTCAATACACAATCGGGAAAATACAGGGCAGGTTCTGACTGGATAAAACTATATATATATTGCCAAATTATATATCATATTACAAATGTATCGGATGCCACCCCCACCCCCCACCCCCACTCCCCACCCCCACCATCACCCCAACCCCCATTTGGTATTTCATATTACGCTTAACTCGATTAACCAACAACTAACTAGTTTCGTGGATTTCTCTACTTTATTCACGAAAGTAAAATGAAATTCCTTTAATATTTGATTGAACATATAAGTTGAACTAAACGTCATATATCGTGATACATCTCTTAATTGGCAGAACATATTTTTCTCCCCAAATACATGTTCAATCGGGAGACAAGCACCTTTATCACGTGTTTTAAAAGAGCAGGGTATACCTTAAGTGCGTCCGAAAATAAATGAGGCTGCAATTTGTTTGTAAATTGAAAATTGTCGTTTGATAATTAGGTTTTGACGTGAGGCTGGGTTTGAAAGTGAAAACCGGGAATTTAACACACGCAGATTACGTGTGGGATGACGGTTCACCACTAACCTATATAAACTGGTAAGTAAACGGTAATTAATTAATCTTTGTAATACAGTAGAAGTAATTGGTCAATTGTATCATGACTGTATCTTGGGTTCCAGCCTGTCCTTTACCAAACATTAGTATCCCCAAATGTACACTGATGTCTACACTGATATCTACGATTGGCTGGAACCGTGAACTGGAACGACCTCTGTGTATGCAACACAACGCCACGACACACTGGTATCGTGTGTTATAAGGGGTCTCTCTGTGCATGCAACTTATGTCACTACAAACTTTACCATAAAGGGTCTCTATGTCCGTGCAACGTATGTCATTACACACCTGTATGCTTTATTATGCTTTATGCTTTATTATAAAGGGTCTGTAATGACATAACTTATGTCACTACAGACTTTTATACTCTATTATAAAGGGTCTCTCTGTGCATGTAACGTATGTTCCTACAAACTTGTTATGCTTTACTATAAAGGGGCTCTCTGTGCATGTAACGTATGTTCCTACAAACTTGTTAAGCTTTACAATAAAGGGTCTCTCTGTGCATGTAACGTATGTTCTTACAAACTTGTTATGCTTTACTATAAAGGGTCTCTCTGTGCATGTACCGTATGTTCCTACAAACTTGTTATGCTTTACTATAAGGGGGCTCTCTGTGCATGTAACGTTTGTTCCTACAAACTTGTTATGCTTTACAATAAAGGGTCTCTCTGTGCATGTAACGTATGTTCCTACAAACGTGTTATGCTTTACTATAAAGGGTCTCTCTGTGCATGTAACGTATGTTCCTAAAAAATTGTTATGCTTTACTATAAAGGGTCTCTCTGTGCATGTAACGTATGTTCCTACAAACTTGTTATGCTTTACTATAAAGGGTCTCTCTGTGCATGTAACGTATGTTCCTACAAACTTGTTATGCTTTACTATAAAGGGTCTCTATGACTGTATAACGTATGTCAGTACACACCTGTATGCTTTATTAGAAAGAGTCTACGAGTCTACGAGTATATGACCGTGCAGCTTATGTTACCACAAACGGGGTCTAAAATACTGTATATCTGATTTTATATTTCATTATAAAGGATCTCTCTGTGCATGTAACTTATGTTACTACAAACGTGTTATGCTTTGCTATAAATGATCTCAATGTCCGTGCAACGTATGTCATTACGCACTTGTATGCCTTATTATAAAGGTTCTCTATGCCCGTGCAACGTATGTCCCTACACACTTGTATGCTTTATCATAAAGCTTCTGTATGCCCGTGCAGCGTATGTCATTACACACTTGTATGCTTTATTATAAAGGTTTCTCTATGTCCGTGCAACGTATATCATTACACACGTGTATGCTTTATTATAAAGGTTCTCTATGCCCGTGCAACGTATGTCATTACACAGGTGTATGCTTTATTATAAAGGTTCTCTATGCCCGTGCAACGTATGTCATTACACACGTGTATGCTTTATTATAAAGTTTCTCTGCAACGTATGTCATTACACACTTGTATGCTTTATCATAAAGCTTCTGTATGCCCGTGCAGCGTATGTCATTACACACGTCTATGCTTTATTATAAAGGTCTCTATGTCCGTGCGACGCATGTCATTACACATTTGTATGCTTTATTATATGGTTTCTCTATGCCCGTGCAACGTATGTCATTACACACTTGTATGCTTTATTATAAAGGTTCTCTATGCCCGTGCAAATAATGTTACGAAAAAAGTGTATATTTGCATGCAACATGCATGCCACTTCGAACTGGTGGATCTTATTATACGACAAACTGGAACCGTTAAAGTGACGAACGGCAATCTTCTTGCTATATAATGCAACTAATGGCACTAAAAACGGATACCGTGTACTATAAAGAGGGTCTCCATGTGCAATGTGCATGCAACAAAGCCACTATAAACTAGTATTTAAAAAGGTATGTGCAACTTTTATGTGCATACATCTTCTTCTGCTATGACAATATTGACCCGAAACGGGTCTCTTGGTGCATGCTTCTTTAAACTGGAACCGAACCGGGAACCATATCGGATCTCTAAGTGTCTGCAACCTAACGTCACGATAAACTGGAACAGTGAACCAAAAGGAGCCTAAATGTGTTTTATATGGAATACTAGTATATAATTTATTTGCATATACGAGGGTGGTTCAAAAAGTTCTGTCACTAGGCATATATCCTTTGAACTGGATATTACACTGAGATAAAGTAGTGTATTTATAGTACTACTGGGTTCGCTCTCTTAAATTCCACAACAAAAATGAAAAAATTCCGGTTATTTATACCCCTGAATTACCTCCCCCTACCACACCTTTTGGATACTGGCATCTCTGAAAATGTCCTTGTTACAAAACGTTGCAAAAATTATTTGAATAATTCTATGCTTTTAAATATTTTTGTACGCCATCTGTTGTTATTCGCCCATAATCCGTGAAAATGATTGTCGATAATTCGGAAAGGTCTTGCTGCAAACCAGATATGAGCGAATGCATATCCCTTAATTTTAGCAGAAATAACACTGATTTTCTTCATTTTGTTTACGGAAATGTTATAATATCTTTTAAATGTCGTAATTATTCTCATAGTATTAATATGTTTTCATATTTTTTTACAAATCCTAGTCCTTCAGTGATTAAATTTCATAATGACACATTATTGTAGAATTTTGTACAATGTTTAGTGAAAATATTGATCATCCAAAAACACTATTTCAGAAGACTGCCCTTCCATTTAATGTCCATTTATAGTAGAGGTCTTTTATGAAAATAGGGGAATTAATTCGAACACAAGCGAATTTTGGCATATGTAATGAGTAGGCATTGTTAAATAACATACTAAAAATCTTCCACAGTCTGCTGATGCTAAATGCCTTTTTTGAGGTAAAAAGTGGGAAAATATTAAAAAAACTGCGAATTTCTGGAATCGGCCTTTAACTTCAGTTCTACATCTTTGATAAAGCTAAAAAATGCCATGAATGTATAAACATATATTGTGCAAATATTAGAACCATAATCCATCTAAAAATAATTCAAATTTGGCGACAATAATCCAAAATGGCTGCCACAAATGTTTTTTTAATGATTTTATATGTGTTTATTACATAGACAAAGTAATATTACGCAAAAACAATTATATTTTGTATTATATACTAAACAACACCTTAAAATATATAAATGATGTTTATTCTATAGTGAAACAATGATAACCATTAAAAACAAAACATGGGGCACCCGTGGTCGAGTTTTTAGAGTCCCTGACTTTCAACTAATTGACGCTTGACTGCAGTTAGTTGCATCTTCTTGGGGATCGATTTGAATTTGTAAGTGGGGAAGCTTTCCATCTAACTTGTGATGTGTCGATGGTTCTACTATTGTGCATTGCTTGTGCATTCAGTCAGTGTAAATCAGGTCTTCCACCACCAGTAATAGCTGGAAAACGCTATATGACCTTAGTTGTCGGTGCGACTGAAACCCCAATAAAACACCCAATAGGACTCAAAACAGCGATAAGGACTGAGGGTAGGCACCCATTATTATTATTATAAACATCGATAAGGACTGAGGGTAGGCACCCAGTAGGACCACAAACAGCGATAAGGACTGACTATAAACATCGATAAGGACTGAGGGTAGGCGCCTAGTATGACTAAAAACAACGATAAGGACTGAGGGTAGGCACCCAATATGACTATAAACGTCGATAAGGGCTGAGGGTAGGCACCCAGTATGACTACAAACGACGATAAGGACTGAGGGTAGGCACCCATTATGACAAAACGTCGATAAGGACTGAGGGTAGGCACCCAGTATGACTACAAATGACGATAAGGACTGAGGGTAGGCACCCATTATGACTATAAACATCGATAAGGACTGAGGGTAGGCACCCAGTATGACTAAAAACGATGATAAGGACTGAGGGTAGGCACCCATTATGACTATAAACATAGATAAGGACTGAGGGTAGGCGCCCAGTATGAGACTATGACTAAAAACGACGATAAGGACTGAGGGTAGGCACCCATTATGACTATAAACATCGATAAGGACTGAGGGTAGGCGCCCAGTATGACTCCAAACGACGATAAAGACTGAGGGTGGGCACCCAGTAGGACTCCAAACAGCGATAAGGACTGAGGGTAGGCACCCATTATGAAAATAAACATCGATGAGGACTGAGGGTTGGCACCCAGTATGACTAAACACGACGATAAGGACTGCGGGTAGGCACCCAGTAGGACTCCAAACGACGATAAGGATTGAGGGTAGGCACCCAGTATGACTCGAAACGACGATAAGGACTGGGGGTAGGCACCCAGTAGGACTCCAAACATCGATAATGACTGAGGGTAGGCACCAAGTATGACTACAAACGACGATAAGGACTGAGGGTAGGCACCCAGTAGGACTATAAACATCGATAAGGACTGAGGGTAGGCACCCAATATGACTAAAAATGACGATAAGGACTGAGGGTAGGCACCCATTATGACTATAAACGTCGATAAGGACTGAGGGTAGGCACCCAGTATGACTACAAACGACGATAAGGACTGAGGGTAGGCACCCATTATGACTATAAACATCGATAAGGACTGAGGGTAGGCGCCCAGTATGACTAAAAACGACGATAAGGACTGAGGGTAGGCACCCAGTAGGACTCCAAACGACGATAAGGACTGAGGGTGGGCACCCAGTAGGACTCCAAACAGCGATAAGGACTGAGGGTAGGCACCCAGTATGACTAAAAACGATGATAAGGACTGAGGGTAGGCACCCATTATGACTATAAACATCGATAAGGACTAAAGGTAGGCACCCAGTATGACTAAAAACGACGATAAGGACTGAGGGTAGGCACCCAGTAGGACCACAAACAGCGATAAGGACTGACTATAAACATCGATAAAGACTGAGGGTTGGCACCTAGTACGACTACAAACGACGATAAGGACTGAGGGTAGGCACCCATTATGACTATAAACGTCGATAAGGACTGAGGGTAGGCACCCAGTATGACTACAAACGACGATAAGGACAGGGTAGGCACCCATTATGACTATAAACATCGATAAGGACTGAGGGTAGGCGCCCAGTATAACTAAAAACGACGATAAGGACTGAGGGTAGGCACCCAGTAGGACTCCAAACGACGATAAGGACTGAGGGTGGGCACCCAGTAGGACTCCAAACAGCGATAAGGACTGAGGGTAGGCACCCATTATGAAAATAAACATCGATGAGGACTGAGGGTAGGCACCCAGTATGACTAAACACGACGATAAGGACTGAGGGTAGGCACCCAGTATGACTAAAAACGACGATAACGACTGAGAGTAGGCATCCAGTAGGACTCCAAACGACGATAAGGACTGAGGGTAGGCACCCAGTACGGAACGACTATAAATGACGATAAGGAGTAGGCACCCAGTATGCCCAGTATGACATTTTATAATCTACAAACTGCTTTTATGAATCAGACTATATGTCGCAGCAAGACTACTTATTTAAAAAGATTTAATTAAGCTAGTTAATGAAGAAAAAAAAAGAAAAATGAAGATACAACTTCAAAATCTTTGATTTTGGCTGCCATTTTGGATTATTGCCGCCATATTGGATTTTTTTCCGGAAGTGTAAATGACTGCAAAATATACCCAATATATATTGTGACATCTCTGAATGTTTTTAACTTCCTATGACAAATAAAAAAAAAGTTATTGGAGGATTCCAGAAAACGACGATTTTTCTTCATTTTCCAACTTTTAAGCCCCAAAAAAAGGCATTTAGCATCAGCAGATTTTGGAAGATTTTTAGTATGTTATACAAGGCACCCTATATATGGCGTATGCCAAAAATCGCTTGTGTTCGAATTTATTCCTTTATTTTACAATATTTTCATAAAAGACCTCTACTATTATCATTAAATTAATTTTACACGTTAGCTTAAAATGTTAATTTCTAAGACAATGCCTTTTCATCTACCATGCTTAAATTCTGATCTTGTAATGCACAGATATAACTGGTAATGTATGAGAAATTTCAAAGGTCTTTGACCTTTACTTAAAGAGAAACAGGCATTTAAAAAAGTAACAATTAACATACCTGAAAAAACTCAGGACGAACATGCCTCAGTATGTATAAGTGATGTGTATTAAATGTTCCATAACTTTCGTCACACAAAAGATACAGCATTCATTTTACCATCAATAGAATTGTATTGAAACTTTCTTTCATTTGGTATCAAACATCAACACTCACAACGAGTACATACCTGTTAAAACGTGTTAGTGACAGAACTTATTGAATGACCCTCGTACATAATGATAGTACGCCCTGGCACCGTGAACCTTAATAACTATCTCTGTGCTGTGTTTCCCCCTGGATTTAAAAACGGTATGCCACCTAAAAAGAAATATAAAAAGATCGGACAGGGAAAATAGCATGCAAGGAGGACAGTCAACCACAAAACACAGAAACAAACACGCAAACAGACAAACAAGAAGGCAAAAGCAATAATAAATGCAAACGACATCACAAACACAAAAGGGTTGACAATAGGGCTACCGCCTTGGAACGGTTAGTGGCAAAGTAGGCCACTGGGGGTTTAAACCGGTTCTAGGGTGCACCAAACCTCACACTTACCCTACTGTCATCCCATTAAAACAGGACAGTGTAAATAAAGATATCCCCGCCATGATCTAATCTCTAACCAACAAGGCAGCATCAATAGGCAATATAAGTAAAACACAAATATGCTCGTGTAAATATAAAACAAAAAAAACAATAGCATAGAAAGCCACAATGAAGGTACTCAATGACTTTGCAGAAGCCAGAGCAGTAAGAGAATAAACCATTAAGGGCACGACAAGAAAGATCATGGACAAACATCAAACGCCACCGTCCCAATGGGCTTTAGGTAGGCGTCATCATAGGGTCCACAGCCTCTCCGGTCATCGTACAATTAAAGAGGAAAGCATAGTGGCGAACTGTAAAAGGGTCCACCACCAAGCATGCAGTACGTTGCAAAATGATAGGGTCATAACCTCTTTTGATAAACTTTTTAACAAGTCTAACAAAGATAGTATGAAAGTGATCATGACCTAGAATCTTACGAAGTTTATAAATCACATCACCATAGAAGTCAGGTTGTGATAGTCCTTGTCGCAGAAGAGATGGTAACATTGGTATCGTGTAGTATACGACATACGGGTACCTCGAACCATAATTGGTCTCTCTGTGCATGCAACCTTAAACTAGTATCGTGTATTATACGACATACTTGTACCTTGACCCATAATGGGTATGCATGCAACTTCAAACTGATATCGTGTATAATACGTCATACTGGTTCCGTGAACCATAATGGTGTCTATTCATGCAACCTCAAACTGGCATCATGTAGTATACGACACTCTGGTACCGTGAACCATAATGGGTCTCTTTGTGCATGTAACCCAACGCAACGGCAAACAAGAAAGGTGAACCATAACATGTCCCTAAGATCATGCAACTAATGACATGACAAACTGGATCCGTGAACCATCTATAACGGGTCTCTCTATTCATGCACAACTACTGTTATTAAATAACACCTTCAGATAAATAGGAGATAATAAATATAGTTCAGTACCCTTGCTATGTTTTCCTCCGCTTGTCTTGTTATTGTTCGTTTACCAAACCAATGAATTTATATTACCAAGTCCTTTTGTCTTGTTATGTATTGTTTACCAAGTCAATGCATGTTTTAGAGTTTCATCAAATAGTGCTTATAACAGCCACTAATAACGATGATAATGAACTAGGAATAACAACTTAAATACATGCATTCCTTAGGCGAAATACAAACTAGACTGAGCCAGAGTTATAGTATCCATACATGTGTGAAACCCTTAACCGCACAAGCATATTACTGTAAACACATCAACATATATACAAATAAATAAAACGCATTTTAATTTTAAAAATGATCAATATTTGTGAAGGCAATTTTGAAAATTGGTGACAATTTTAAAAAGATGACCATGTTTTAAGATTTAAATTTAATAAATGACACAGGTTCTATTACATGTTTTGTGTTTATTAATGTGCAGGATTTTGTGTGATTACAATACGAAATTAGATGAAACCAGCTAATTATGGGTTTCATTGACTTGTACTAATCTGACGGTATTTGTGTTATTTAATAAAAATAACTAACTACTATAGTATCCTAAATGCACACTTTTATCACAATAGATGTAAAAAATCGGTTCCTTTATTACATTATAAAATGTACATCATAAGATTACAACAGGAAAAGAGACGGTGGTCGTTAAATACTTTTGGCAAAATAAATCGCAAGTCGGTGTGTTGGTGAGGCGCAGGGAACGGGGTACTTTCTCCAGATTGTACGTTTGTAGCCTAAGACGCTAGACAATATATTGCATATAACTGTTCCACTACTTGAGTAGAATGATTAATGTGTTGAATGAAAATAATTTATAATCTAACAACTTGAAATCAGATTTTTGATTTATTCAAATTCAGTAGAAAAACATTTTGAAACTATTTTTCCTTATTCACGGCGGTTCAATTTCCTTCATACTATAACAGTGGAACTGTCACCTTTCTTTCAATCAGATCTTTGATGACAGTGGTTTACATTACTTCAACGGGTATTGAACATATCAACACCCAATACTTTGTTTTCTTATGTATCTTAAAGGAATACAGTACCATCATTTGCGGGAAATTGTATGTTTATGGACGGAGACAGGGAAATACTTGACTGGAAGTTGCGTAAATGTGAAACAAACGACTTGTTTTATCATGCTTGTGTAATTGCAGCCACAGATAATAACAAAACAAGTAAGAAGAATTACTATTATTTGTGTCAAACAACCTCCAAAATATTGCGATATGGTAATTTAAAACGCAAGTATGCAACACAAGTGTACAGCAAAAACAAAAGGATTTAAGGTTTGAATATATATCAACAGTCAAATACGATAAGAGATATATAGCTAATCTAGGCTACTAATCTAGGCTACATTGTAAACACACAGCAATATACTTACTACTGCTTGCTTTTTTGGTTAGAGCACACATCTAGTAATCTAGTAACTCATCACAACAAAACACTGCGGCTGTTCTCTCTTGACCGGCCAATCAAAATACGGTGTATCAAATGAATTCGTCTGTCAGTCAAGTGTCAGTTATTACGGATGGCGGGAGGTATACAATACTGATTCTACCTAAGAAATGGGTGTTCTGCCTCTACCACAAATAAACGACCGTCATATATGGCCTAATATGTAGAAAAAATGACGTAAAACAGCATTCAAACAAACAAACAGCCAATCAATGTAATTACAAGCGTTTAGGCTGTTAGCGAATGAGGTGAATCTTCCCTTCCTTGGGGGAATTTTGTAGACCCTATTCGACTAAAAGCCCATTCATTATATATTAATCTTTTGCAATTTTTCTGCCATCTGAGAGTGGTGGGGTTAGAGTGTTACATTAATATAACTGCCATTGGGCGATTAAAACGGTATGGAATAAAGAATTTGTTTTGTAATTTTTCTTCATTGTTCATTCTTAGAATGCAAACTTTCGTTTCATTTTATTTTTATAACTTGAATACTGTGTAGTTAAATCTACTGTACCGAAGTTCACATTACCATGTTCAATGAAGATTTTGACTTAAGAAATTAAGAACAATTAAGATTTCGTATCCGACAATTATTCCAAACCTTATAGATATCACAGAAATAATTATGTAGTCGTGATGTGAACAATGAGGTCAATGTTATTAAAAATAGAAAATAGGAATAAGACATGGCAACAAAACGTGTCGTGTATATTAAAATGAAGCTTGGTACTGGATCTGAGGTCAATGGGGTTATGGTTTCTGTTACTAAAAATAGACAAAACGGTTCCGGACAATAACTCAATTATAGTTAGGAATATCTGCGTTCATTTGACACTTGCTGGGTTGGTCAATTCTTTTGAAATAAAGTTTGGGATTGCATTTTGGGTCATTTGGTTCAAGGTCATGGTCACTGTTACTAAATACCAAACAATTGGTTTCTGCTCAATAACTTTTGTCATGAGTACATGGAGTATGGTATTGCAATTTGTGTTGAACCCGTTTACGACTTATCGATCAAAATGTCTTCCAGGTGTATGTGTGTCAGTTTGTCCGTCCGTTCGTTCGCCTGTTCGTTTGTATTTCCGATTTTCATTTCTTAATATCTTAAATCCACCAAAATGTTCATTATATAGACCCAACATCACGTGCACAATTTTCGGTTGCTGTGACCTCCTTTCGACAAAATGAATGTAACGTAAATGTCTTCGCTACGATATATGAATCGTGCTTTTTTCTTCCAGGATTTTCACTAAACTTCACCAAGATGTTACTTATATGATCTAACGTCCGGTGCAAATGTCTGGTCGTTGTCACCTTCTTTCGAGGAAATATAGGTCATCTCCGATCTCTGCTACGACTTGCCTATCTTGCTTCTTTCTTGCAGGATTTTCACCAAGCTTCACTCAAATGTTATTTATATCCATCTCACATCATATGCAACATCTTACATCATGTGCACAATTTCAGGTCGCTGTTACCTACTTTTGACCAAATTCAAGTCACGTCCGGTCTCCGCTGCTACATGCTTATCTTGCTTCTTTCTAGCAGGATTTTCACCAAACTTCACTCGAATGTTCCTTATATGCATCTAACATCATATGTAACAGTTTGAATCGATGTGACCTACTTTCGATGAAATATAGGTCACGTCCTCTCTCCGCTACGACATGCATATCTTGTTTTTTTATCGTAGAATTTTCACCACACTTCATCAAAATGTTCCTTATACGCATCTAATGTAATATGCAGAATTTCTGGTCGCTGTGACATTATTTTCACAAAATATAGGTCACGTACGCTCTCTGCTACGCACGTTTATCTTGCTTCTTTCTTCCAGGATTTTCATCAAAATTTCACCAAAATGTTACTTATATGCATCTAACGTCGTGTTCAAATTGTCAGGTCGCTGTGACCTAATTTGAAAAAAATATGTCGCGTCTGGTCTCTGCTACGACATGCATATCTTGCTTTTTTTCTCGCAGGATTTTCACCAAACCTCTCCAGAATGTTCCTTATATGTATCTAGCATCAGATGCAAAATTTCGGATGGCTGTTACCTACTTTTGACGAAATATAGGTCACGTCTGGTTTCCGCTACGACATCCCTCACTGATAATTCCATTAATTTAATACCTTTTGTGATTGACATTGGTATTGTTCAAATCAAAAATCTGGACTTTTATAATAGGGCTCGACATATAGGCCGTGGCCTTCCTATTTAAAAGAAATACTGATGGTACTTTTATGACAACAACCCTAGATATAAGAGCCATTTTAGACAGTAGAGCGTTCACAGGCCTTCTTTCGCCACTTGTTTCTATACCGTGTCGTTCAGCGATCATGTCAGATATTCACAATTCTTCGATTCTGCAACATTGGCTTACCTAAATATACCCTACAGACTAGGAGATTCTTCATCAATTATCGAAATTCGCATATTAAATGAATGTTTACACGCACAAGAAGTTAAGTGAATTGCTTCCCGAAATTAATGCATTATATTGTCAACGGTATATATGCTTCATAATTTCTAGGAACTGATGACGTCATATTTGTGATGTGTTACGTCACCGGCACTGGCAAATAATTACACACTGCGAACAATTCTGATTGGTTAGTCATTCTTAAAAGTGTACGGTTATTGCTCAATAACACGTCAAAATAAAATAGTTCCGGTTGCGCAGGCGCAGACTAAAGTGGAAGTCCAACATTTGATTTGAGCGACCAGAGGGGTCTGGGGTATGCTAGGGCTTCCAAACACTATATCAGGAAAAAAATGCGGATCGGTTCTGGCTTCTAAACTTCCACCTGGCTACGCGCTTGAGTTTCATTTCTAGTCACGATGACGTAACGAAACGTTAGGCCTATATGACGTCACTTTTTTAAAAACAAAAGTTAAATAAACAGTGGATTTAAACAGACGTGGACTATCATACTAGAGATAATTATACTCAGTAAACACTTTATCTTAATATTACAATCGTAATGCTATTGATGATTATGTGTATGTCATTTTATGTTTAAAAGCTGAATCAATAAGAACAACCGACATTTTAATGGTAAAATGGTACACTCTGACGAGTTGGGGAGACACATTTGGGGATAAAGAGAACAAATCAGGGAAAAGGTTTTCGACCGGGGTCTGCAGTACCTAAAAGTAGCTACGCCACTAGACACATATTCTTTTAGGAAACGTAATGATCTAGCCTACTGGCTAGAAGTAGATTTCAAATTTGAAAATGTGTGATTTGGCTGATCGGTTCAACAAATTAATTTAATTTAGAGCTTACTGGGGCATGTGAAATAAAATGAAGGTCAGCAAAGATTATAATTGGTATAAGTTTCTAATTATAAGGATTGTTTTTCATTTTTGCCATGTTATCGAAGTATAAAACGGTAATGATGAGTCACGAATTGTATAAAACCGTAGCGCAGCGATAACATGGCAGAACATAATATATAATAGTGTGAAGAGTGCCAAACTCAAAGAACAGGAGTTAGTTTATTCATAGGCTTTTCCAAGGGCTATGTCAACAATTATGTTAGTGCTTATCTACAGACTAGGTAAAATTGGGAATGGGTAAGTTGAGAAATTGTAATCAGATATTTCAAAATTTTAGGCAGTTTGCCTCTGAATCATAATTAACTTTAATTAGAAAAAAATCGATGATGTTTTGCTTTTATCAAGTTTTTGTGGAACTAATCACAGATATGAGCTCTTGCACATAGACTTTGATGTACAGTAGCGTAGTAAAGTATGTAGTACGATGGTGAAGGTATATATATTTTGTCAAATAAAGTAAAATAAAACTGTAGGATCATTTTCTATGTAGGCACATCTGCCCCACAATGCATATTTGACGCTGCACAATTCAGCTGGCAGATGCCTAAACAACCACTAGGAAATAACGATGCTCATAACACATGGAATAATTATTTCATTTTTGATCTCAATGTGTTGTTTTTTTCAAACCGTTTACTTCAATGCGTTATAATGTGTTGATCTACCAGCCAAGAATATATTTATACTGTACTATCTACAGGGTGTGTAAGAGGATAGCAATGTTTGCATGTCGTTCTTATTGTAAAATATAGTATATTTATTTCTTCAAAACATCCCTAAACAATTCCCAAATACTAAGTTAAACTCCATATTGTGATTTACGTTGTACTTCAATTACCAACTCGTAAATATGAAAAACAAGGGTTACACATATTATTATTTAACACTTCACACTCTACAGTTATCTAAAAGTTTAAGTTCATGACCATGAATGATACCAAAATGATGAAGTAGAAGTATCCGTTTAAAAACAACAACACGTAAATAGTTTCATATTAACGCTGACATTTATAAACTTTAATCTACCTTTAGGGGGCATCCAATGTACATCATTATAGTTGCTTTATGAAAAATTCAGAATCCCGAAAGAAGATACATGTAATATAGTGTAATGTAGAACCGAAACAGAGCAACACACGTTTAATAACCAGTATGTACAATGTTTAAATTTGTTTAGTACAACTACCAGAAGTACCAGAAGGAAATATGCCAGTGGACCAATATATGCATTTTGTATGTAACAGCGGAGACATTATACTTACTGTCTATGTTTGCGATAGCGTTCAAGACTGTTTTGACAACAGCGATGAAATACACTGCGGTAAGTTACCATATTGCTGACGAACATACTTGCTTGCAAACATACTTAGCATTGCTTGTAAAAGTATTCAGTACGAACACAATAACATGCCATATTGTTCAACATACTATACCGTGTATGTAGAACATTTATCAAGTAATTACATAGTTTACACTGAAAGCTGATGATGGTATACAACTGTCTAATTCTGTTGAGGTCAATGGTCAAAACTATTCATCCAAGGGAATGACTATTGACCTGAAGCAGTTAACTATTGACCGAGAAGCAGTCTGGGTCAATAGTTCAATGCTGAGGGTCAATAGTCATTCATTCCCGAGGATGAATAGTATTAACCGTTGACAGAAACAGAAGTAGATAGTTGTCATTGAGCGCTTAAAGACACATTTCGAGCCTATTGTGTTTGGTGGTGGTGTGTGTGTGTGTGTGTGGGGGGGGGGGGGGGGGGGGGGGGGGGGGGGGGGGGGGGGGGAGAGGATTTCTATAGGTAACTGTATATCGCTGTTAGAAATACATTTACACAAGGAAATTGAGAGTATTAGTTTATTGTCAAAGATAAGGCCCGTCCCATAAAGAGTGTATAATAATGTAGTAAAAATTATAACCGTTTTGCATTTTATGTGCACTTGTATATATGTTAAAACAACTATGTATAGATGGATTTTCTTAGAAGACACGTGTTAACAATTAATAGTTTTTGTGATTTTAGCATAATATACTCTATTATCAGTTACTTCTCTGCCATGTTTTAGTAAATCTCAAATGCAAGAAACTGATCGGGACTTCAAAATTCAAAAATCGTTGTCATCTGTCAGTGTTTTGATGTGATATTTTGGAATCACTCTTCGTCCGTCGTCCGTCCGTTCTTATCTTTTGCTTCTGACGACTTTTTCTCAGAAACCGCTTGTCGGAATTCAACCAGATCTTATATTAATTCATTAAACGGGATTTTATAGTTGCACCAACAACTAGGGTCATTTGGCGACATTCCAGCTTTTTCTTGGTGGAGGAAGACCCCAGGTGCAAACCCGGGCGTTTTTTCGTGCACGGGCGCGCACCTGAGTAGAACCACCGACGTTCCGCAAGCAAGTTGGATAGCTTGATACTCACATACTAAATAGTCCTGGCCCTACGGGGACTTCTAGTTCGTGTGTTGTTGTTTGTTTTCTGATATTAATAATAACAACAAGAGAATCGGTAGAACCGATGGATGCATCCCGAAAGTTACACAGAAAAAAGTAATGTATAGTGTGAGTGCTTCCTTATTCAAAATGAATCCGTACGGAACTCTATTATGCTCCGGATACTATTTTTCAAAAATGGAAGATAATTATAAAAAGTAGTGAAGCTAGAGTTATGGTTCCTATGAACTGCACTCCGTCTCATTGTCCTAATCATTCACACGAACTTTAATCAAGCATACTTTTTTAGTTATGCTCCGGACAAAAAGTGTGACGCACGGACGCACACACGGACGGACGGAAAAGGCGGCGACTGTATGCTCCCCCATAATAAACAATCTAGTGTTTTAGTTACAATATATTTTATATCAAAAACTAAGGTAATAGTAAATGAAAAGAAAAAAACTGTGATTGGTCCTCAATATAATGTCCCTGAGGTAATCAGTCAGCGAGAAGTAAGCAGTTAAAAAGCATGCTATCCATGATTTTTCAACGACTACATTCAGTTAGAAAATGTGTCTTTAATAATTGACATTGGTAATAAAGCGCTTGAATGATCTGGAAGATACTATTGACTCGGAAAGAGAACTATTAACCCGAAAGAGATCTGTTGACTCGCAAGTCTGGTTTAAAACCGGATTGGACACGTTTGAACACGTTTTCAAGTCAGTAGTTCATACTAATGACTTTTACGTGACTGATTTTCAGCCAATAAAAACTACGTATATAAAATGATATGTAATAATTATAACTGTGTGTTATCTGTATAAAAGTCGTATAGATATCTTGCGTCCGACTAACAACAAAATAAGCGTTTTTACGACAACTGACAAACGTTATAACTCACTATGTTTATACTGTTATTTTGTTACATTCAAATATAAAAATGTCGAATACATACCTTGCGACAAACTAAAAGAATACTAGGCCCTATCAATTAAATGGGTCAGTACATTATGTAAAAGTAGATACATGTATATAGATAATATATATACACTCTGTCGATTTTACGCTCGACTATTTAAAGAATAAGAAAGCATAGTAATCACTCCGGCGTCGGCGTCTTACTCCACCTCGAGTTTTGCGTGTAAAATGTATACATGAAGAGTTATACATGCAGTTTTCAACTTATAAGTAGTACTTTTGTTGAAGATTTTTTCTTCAGCCAAAGTGACTGTCATTTAAAATACTTGATTTAATTATGTGAAACTATCATTTAGAACTGTAGCCTTTAAAAAGTATTTCCGTTCACATGTTTCGCTTCAAATAACATCTATAATTAGCTTTTTTCAAATTTTAAACCTATATGTTGTAATAATTGTTAAAAATGTATTTGTTATTAAAATATGATATTTTGTTTCATTTTATGACAAACATGTAAAATAATTACTGGAAAAGGGATCCCTTGGAAGCAACAAACATAAACAAGAGAGAAAAGTAGCAGACTCGGTTTTATTGAGTCTGTTCATTAGGGGTTATATAAGTTGCAATAACTCTTACACCCCGTTAGCACCGGTTTAAGCGGTATTCTACATTAAAGCCACACAGATTGGGCTATATGATCCCAAAGGACCAGAAAGTAATCAAACTACCTATTTATAGCCGAGGCGCATTTTTACAGCCGCCATACCGCACTAAACAAAAGGCTAGTATGAATGGCAATACATACTGAAAAGGGACTGCCTTGGAAGCAACAACGGTAATATAGGTTGCAACAACTCACCACCCCCTCCACCCACACTCCCCCTCCCCCCACCCCACTAGAACTGGCTTAAGCGGTATTCTACTTTCAAGCAACAACGAATGGGCTTGATGAACCCAAAGGACTAATGAGTTATAACACTACTGATTTGTAGTCGGGCGACTTTTACAGCCGCCAGACAACACTAAACAAACGCTAACAGTCGAATTCAGTCTGTGATTTTTATCTCAGTATTATGAAATTGACAGATACTAGAAAAGTTTTTTTGTAATTTACACGACGATTATATAAATTAAAAGCATTTATAACTTACCAAAAATAAGTATTGTATCCATATTTTGTAACACAAAAGATGAATAGTTATTGTTGCTGTATATCACGTTACTATATCTTTGGTCAAAATGTATGTTATATAAAATTAGGATGTGTCCCTGCATCACAGGTTTTCGATTCTGCATTTATTTTTACAAAATTATGGACCTTTGTTTTACAACAATGAAACTTTGTACATATCTTCAACATGGTCTAATGAATACATCTGATATAAAGGTCCATAGTTTTCTGCTTCATTTTTGTTTTAAATTCTTCATTTTGAAAACAGGCTTAGCCAGGAACTTAACCTTGCCTTTTACAAGTGATTTTGGCTAATAAATGTTAAAGCATAAGGTGTACACCAATGAAACTTTGCACACATCTTTAAAATAATCCAATTGATACATCTCATAAATGCACATAACTCTCTTATTCATATTGTTTTAATCATATTGGATAAATCTAGAACTTAACTTGCCAAAGACGGGCATATATGCCATTGCTCTTGATTATGTAGCAAAATTATTTAAGATAAGAGAAATAAGCTTGTGTATAATACTGTTGTGCTGTAAAGTGTATGTGTAGACAAGTCATAAGGTCTTATAGATGAAAATACAAATAAGTAGCAAAGTCGAACAGGAATTGCAGCTTTCACAGAACACAGCAAACCCAAAAACACGCAAAACGACAAACATGAATGGAAATGTTAACAAGGAATAAAGGCGTATGATGTCACAAACACAAAAAGGGTTGACAATAGGGCTACCGCCTTGGAACGGTCAGTGGCAAAAAAAAGCCGCTGGGGGTTTAACCCAGGTTCTAGGGTGCACCAAACCTCACACTTACCCTACTGTTATCCCAATAAAACAGGACAGTGTAAATAAAGAAATCCTCGCCGTGAACTATTCTCTATCCAACAAGGCAGCATTAATAGGCAATATAAGTAAAACACAAAGATGCTAGTGTATATAAATACAAAAAATACAATAGCCTAGAAAGCCACAAAGAAGGTACTCAGTGATTTGGCAGAAGCCAGAGCAACAAGAACCATTGAGGTCACGACAAAACAAGATTGCAAACAAACATTAAACTTCACCGTCCTTTTGGGCTTTAGGTAGACGTCATCATAGGGTCCACAGCCTGTCCGGTCATCGCACAATTAAAGAGGAAATCATAGTGGCGAACTGTAAATGGGTCCACCACCAAGCATGCAGTGCAGTGCAAAAGGATAGGGTCACAACCTCTTTGATAATTTAACAAAGATAGTATGAAAGTGATCATGACCAAGGATCTTACGAATATTGTAGATCACGTCCCCATAGAATTCAGGTTGTGATAGTCCTTGTCGCAGAAGAAATTACCTTTATATTTGGAAAGAAGATCAGGGTTACGATAATAACATTTTGCAATGATTTTACGAAGTTTATGGTTACGGTAGTCCTTATCGGGTAGCTTTTTAGTTATACAAAGATTACGAATATTAAAGTCCTCACTCGAGTACAAGCTCTAGAAAAACGAATAAGTTGAGACACATAGACTTGATGTTTATTGTAAAGAACATCTCCTGAATGATATTAGATCAAACTAAACTGATTGCAGATATGTCACAATATTTAGAACAATATCGTTTATCTTTTTATTTGATATAGTTTTATATTTCATATTTAAATTCATTGTTTTCCTGTCTATTTACTTTTTATTATGCACACACATATATATATATATATATATATATATATATATATATATATATATATATCTGTTGTATACATTATTTAGAAAATGTTGAAACTATACCCGAAAATGCTGCACACGCGGCAGTAATTATGGAACTAGTCTGCCTCTTTTAATCGCAAGCAATTTTTCATTTTAGATAAAAACAGCAGAATTCAAATGTATACATGTGATGATGGAACGCAAATCAATATTGGTTTGAAGTGTGACTTCTACCCTGACTGTCAAGACATATCGGATGAAGCTAACTGTGGTACGTGTGAACTGTCTTTTAATTATTTTTCTTTAAAGTGACCTGGTTTGGAAATGTTGAAGATCCTTGGAAACACATTTAGTTTATGTAATTTATTAGGACTATTCTATATTTAGAAAAGAAAAGCACATACTAAACCAGTGCCACGGAAGCATTAATCAACATAAAGCTACATAATTATGATAATTACGCTGTTTACCGAATGCAGCCCACTAATTTCAATGTTATCAATCATAAAGCAACTTCACATATAAAAACGTCCCTGCTTTCCAATGCGAATAATCTAATAAAAGATATAAATTTGGTGGTGATCAATATTTTCGTAGAAATGCTATAGATTACAATTACCGTTAACAGTTACACCTTTTCTGAGGCCCGTTGAAGTTTACAATATTCAAGGTCTAATGTTAAAAAATTAAACAAGGACCCGAGGATTTTCTATACTATACGCGTGTTCACCATGTCTCACTCAAACCTTTAAAAATAAATGTGTACATGTTTTTGTTTTATTTTTAAATAGATGATACCATTGAAAGGTTTTGAATTCACATATTAATTTGATATGTTTTTACAGACAACCAATTTTGAGTTAAATATGAGATTGTATGCTCAACAGTGTAATTCCATTTAAACTTGCAAATAGTGATTTTGGTTGTGCGCTAAAGAACTCGACGAAGTGACTAAATTGTTTTCCCGCATCTCTTCTCTTATTCAATTTGCAAACGATATCGCAGTCGAAAGAGAAAATCTACTCTGGTTGCAATACGATTTTAATGTTAGCTTTCCCTAAATTATGGGAAAAACATAACCATATCAACTATATGCTCATAAAATTCGATCTCAAATTTACGTATGTCGCAGTTATATTGCAGCGAAGAATTATTTCAGAAACTGATTTAAACGTTATTTTCTTTTTCTGAGAATGTTTAAATTGATAGAAATCCAAAATTCTGGATCCGCAGAATACGATTGGAGCTAAAAGTTGCTCCGATGAGTCAAATAAAAGTGACGAGTCATTTAAATAGTCACCTTTAACATCTAATATTTTAGGTATCTTTCTTTCTGGTCTGCGTGGGGAGGCAGTTCATTCTCTCTCTTTTTTTTATGAACTCAAGGCTCATCAATCCTTTGCCAAAGTTTACTTTAATTTGCTCCAGATGGAAGTTGTGCTTTCCGATTGCGATGTGAAAGAGTTTATCTTTGTAGAATTATTGGGAAATTTTTAAATGTAGACAAAATGAACACACATATTCATATAGAGAGCTTGAGGCGATTAGTGTCTTCTACTCATGTTTTTTCTTCAGTAAAGTTCGATATCATGTCAACAGTGTTGGTATTCGGTCATATTGTAGCCCTGCATTCCCCGGTTGTACCATGTCATTCAATCAGTGAGAAAGCTCATTTACAAGTTTTTCAAAAACATCATAGGATTAAAGATATGGCAGTTATTGGATGGTTTTCTTCGACACTACCTTGCAGGGAAATAGCTAAATAATACTGATGATAATCATAGAGGATTTGATAGAGATAGTCAAGACAGTGCAAGTGTGATACGAACAACAGATAGATTTGATACATAGATGCAATGTATGATGAATATGTCCCCGATATGCCGAGTTGCTAATACTATATTTATGTTGTAATTGTTGTTGCTGGTAAACGAAGAAGGATAACATGTAATTTTCAATTGATCATGTTGTCTGGGTAACACAGAGTGACTAAATGCAACAACTTGTATATCCGTCAAGCATAAACTTTAAAGTAGATATCCCGGAACAACATATGTTCGCAGTTTCTAAACCTACTGACAACGAGGTATATATATATTTATATAATTTAATATTTTCATATTCCAAACTGCAGACATAGTTATGCAGACATGTCTTTAACCAGCAAGGCCAAACCTCAAAACTGGAGCATTGAATTAAGAGGTACCAACTCAAAATTCATTCTACGCATATACCAACATGGATATTAAAAGTAACCATAAATAATCATGTAATTACTTTTAATCGGTACATTGACATACTTATATGACCTGAACACCTGGATAGCGTTGATAAACGATTTTGTAGTGTAATTTTAGCGTTATTTAGCGGGTTAGTTTCTTTAATAGTTACAGAAACATTACAACATTTATACAATTATAAAATTGTAAAAGCTATTTCCATAAACTTCAAGAATTAACAAATATTTTAATTAATAACTACTGAAAAGGAGATCCCTTGGAATCAACAAATACAAAAAAAGTTGAATTAGGTCTTTCTCAGAACACAAGTGTCGCCAGCGAGCGTATATGTTGCTGTTATAACTGACACAAGAAGGTGATTGAAGCGACTAAACATAGTTAAATGGTTTGCACAATTCCGCGTCTTAGCCCAAGAATAGAATAAACCTGGTATTGCAATAGAAATTATCTTGTTATTGCACTTAGGTGACTTTTTAAGATGACATTTTATGTGGCTGTCATGCTATTGCAGACGATATTATAACGATCTGAGCCGCATTCAGGGAAAAACGGGAACACCTGAAAAGCATTCAAAAGTGGGGTTACTGTTCTTCCACTGAATGTAGCCAGGGAAATGTCAAAGAAAAGTTAATATTTGGGAAGTGTGTAAGATGTATAATTCTAACACGACCTCCGCAGTCGTTCATATGCACAAAGAAGAGAGACAGCTGTGTGTTATTCTACGATAAAATACAGCTGTTCCATTAATTCCCCGCGTATATTTCATCCGTTGGAAGCGCACGTTACATGACGTCACTTGGCAAATATACGACACGAAGACAAACTCAATGTTAATTACAACAAACTTGCCATGCTCCCAAACCGAACACACCCCATATATAAACCCATCATATGCATCAGTACATATAACATTAATAAGCATCTTAAACAAGCTGAGAACGTTTGACGTCATACAGCGCAAGCTTTATGACGTAAGCAATGACTTAATTGGTTTGTCACGTGACTACTAGTGTATTGAAACTCAGAACTTTGCATACGGGGGCGCCCAATGGAACAACCTGTAAACATAGCAGCCTGATTACCTTGACCTCCGAGATAATATATAGTGCCCCAACAATAGTGTAAACAATTGGGTTATTGTTGTGTTATAATCGAAATAATAAATACGTACCTGTGTTTTATCGGTGAATAAAATACAGTTAGGAGTTCGGATACGTAGTAATTAAATCGCGAGTGCGTTAGCACGAGTGGTTTAATTACTCGCATTCGAACGACTAACTGTATTTTATACTTATTTATTATTTATTAAATAATGCATTTTTAAAAACGATAAACGCTGAAAACGAACGCAAAGAACGAAACGAACGAAAGGAACGAAACTGCATTTTTAAAATATAAATCATACAACGTTCTTTCTGCGTTCGTTCTGAGTTCATTCTGCGTTCGTTCAGCGTTCGTTAAATTTGCATTTATTTGGGGTACTTGAACGCAACTTGGTCTGTATGAAACAGTATTAACAAGTTTACCTTTAAGCTGAAATTCATAAAAGTCAAACAATGACAGTATCGGACTTAAACGGGATTCACCCCACTGACCCCCTAACAAATGGGCAACAGCCCAATTGGGCCCCCATCTCACGCTTGGGATCTTGACAGCTATGCAATAACCGTATGATGCTTATAAAAAATAAAACAGGAAATGTATACAACTATACATAAATATTTGAGTCAGACATGGTGCAAAAATGTATAGAATAATTTAATCAAGATGCCTAAGTGGGCCTGCATCACTCTACTGGCTCTATGGAGTCTGTGTTTGGGGTGGGAGTGGAAAACATAAGTTGTTATAGTACTTATGACAATACCCTGTGCCCTACATTGAGCAAAATGGCAATCGAACATTAAGTTCCGCAAGTTGTACCCATGTAAATGGACCCCTTTATGCTGGAGGACAAAACCCGTTTTATATATGTTGTGCCTCGAGTTCATCAATGGCCATACCGAATTGGAACCAAAAGCATTCTCATTTAGACAAGATATGCACTTTTATTTGTTTGATTTTGCCAGATTATTTCCTAGGAAGCCCCAGTCAATGGAGCAAAATATGAAAAATTCTTGTGTATCTACACATCCTAAGAAATACAACACACATGAACTTGAATCATCAAAGTGTATAGAGGGAAATAGCGTCACACGGCGGTAACAGTCCCCAAGATGTACGCCTGTATAAGTTCTCCGTTATCTCAATACAACTATGTTACTATATATATTTATTACATTTCTATGATTGAAAGGTCGGGATATCTCAGTGCAAGAATATTCATAATTGCTAAATATTAATAACTAACTCAGAACACAATAATAACTAACGTTGCTAAACTAAGAACACAATAATGTGTTGCTGACGTCGACATCATACGCCGATAATGTCCAATAAAGCGAATATTTGTTTGCAAAAACGTAATTTAAAATGTAATAAATTGATTATTTAACTGCTGGGATCGATTATTGGGTAATCCTTCACTTGATGGTAGACGTGCTTTGTTTTTTCACTCACTCGTGTGTGCTCGTTCGTGAAAAGAACCACACGTCTACCACTCGTGAAGAATTTCCCTATAATCGATCCCAACAGTTAAATAATCTCTATATACCAAATATCAAACAGATTCCTTCGCTGAAAGGCTTTTGATTTAAGATCAGATAGTTTGATAAGATTACTTTTGAGATTAGCTTCTTAGGTTTAACTTATTTTTTGATATACTGTATACATGAACATGTCTGTGTTTTTTCTTATTACACCTATCTACGGTGGTGATTACTTTTATTTACACTGTCCTGTTGTTTAGGGATGATGACAGGGTAAGAGCGAGGTTTGGTGCACCCTTGAACCGATTTATACTCCCGGTGGTCCCTTTTGCCACTAACCGTTCCAAAGCGGTACCCCTGTTGTCAACCCTTATATGGTTGTGATGTGTTTTTTTATTGAATGTGTTTTTTCGTGATGTACTTTTTGAAACACCTTTGCTTTGTAATACTTGTTGGCGTGACTGTATTCTGTGAATGCTACTCTTCCTGCTGGACTTATAAAGTTTTGTTATTATCGTGTTACCTTAATACACATCAAATATTAATAAAAGAAAGTTATGTCTAACAAAGCGAACCCCAGTACTACTAGGTTGAACGGGCGGCACGTTCTTGAATTTTACTTGAACTATTTTCAAGCAAAGCTTTCGACACATGTTTTTTCATTTGTAACAAATATAATTGATATTATATCATTCTATATACACTATGTACATTCATACAAATAAACTGATACTGCTAGGTTGGTTAGTGCAACTAGTAAGTTTTGAACCATACAAATCATATGTCTTATATTTAAATTGTGTTAGACTGTTTGGCATGCTTTTTATACATATTACAATCTATGTGTCTAGTATGGCGCGCCATGTCAGACGTTGAAATATTTAATTTTGTATTTGTATGTACTAAATCTACAATAATTATTTAATAGTGGCTGTAGAATGCACTACATACGAATGGAGATGTGATAACGGCCAATGTGTAACTTTCGATCTGCTTTGTGACAACAAATTCGACTGTTATGATCATTCGGACGAAGGTTTGAAAGCATGTTTTGGTAAGATGTTATTTAAGATACTAATTAATGATGGGTAAGCCATGCTGATCCATATATAGGTTGTGTCTATTCTTAAATTGAAAACAATATTGCGGAATTGTTTCCCTCTTCCATAAAATAAGAAACGGCAAACGTATTGTAAATACACTAATTTAAATTGTTTTCTTCGAGAATAGTTATAATGGCAATCAATCAGTAAGAACAGTCAATTTGAATAGTCTAGATTATTTGCTGCGGCCTAATACAAACGTTTTTCTTTGAAAAAAGCAACCTTTTAGTTGTTCGAGACAACCACGTTAGTAGTCATTATGCTCGTCATTGGTTTAATTACGCCACGGATGTTTTAACCTTCGTTTTTTGATCAAACACACAACCTTTGCAATTATCATTATTACAATGTTTATTTGCGCGATTTGGCGTGCACGGGCTCGACGGATTTGCGCGATCTGGCAAAATAAGCGTGAATCCGGCAATCGCATATCCGGGAATAGACTGTATTATGTGCACACGAAACTCGCAGATTTAAATAATGTTAGTAAATGTAGAAGGTATAAATAAGTCAGGTGATACAGTAACAAACACATATATTTGAATGGCACACAGAATAGCTTGCAATAACACTGATAAGCACCCTTTTGCAGTTATACCCCATATTAAACGATGATACGTGTTATTATGCTCAGATAAATGTTATATTATATATACTATTTTATTTATTCTCCGCTGAAGAAGTACAGAAGTAAAAAGCCGTATTAGCGCAATTGGTTAATGCCTTAGTAGTGTTTAACAGCATGCCAATTTTATAAAATAATCGATTTTAAAACGTCGCGCATTTTACTGGTACACATTGCGTAACATGCGACGACGACGTCAAACGTCAATTATTGCAAAAATACGTTCGTTTTTGCATTACCTTTAGGAAATGAAGTTGTAATAATAAATCCTGTCACAAAATGTCACGGGTAGAGCGTATTGGTCGTACATAGCTATTTTTAGCACATGTTAGTTACACCCTAATCTATTGTTGAGTTGAAACAAATTCACAATGTTCATGATATATTCAGGTAACACGGAAAACCGTGCACATTTTAAGTAACCGTTAATATGGCCGTTTAATAAGTTTAGTTTTGTGCTAATGCAAGTAAACGTATATGTCTATCTCCTTAAACGGCAAAATTGTGTAAGGGTTCTTTCATGTAGATTGTAATACTGCGAATTTAGCCACGTATGTCACGGACTGAACGGGGGAAATAATGGTTTTGGCGTAACGTTTGCTATAAAATCCATTGTTTCCTAGTTCTGGCCGGGATTGCTTCTTTGTTTGGAGCAGGAGTTGGACGGCGAAATTCACAGGCAATATGTGGTCAGTATTTATTTTATTAACTTGTATCGTACATTTGTATTCAGTGGGCGGCGCCATCTTGTTTGGCGGTTACGACATCCGGTTAGCTTTGATGTTTCTCAAACATTAACTTGAGACTATCATATGATTTTGAAGTTACTTTATTAGATGTAATTATTGTAATTGATCATTAATTGTAAAACAATAATAATTTGATAACGTTGTATAATAGGTAATTAGTTAACGTTGGCGTATAACTCAGTGACTGTAATACACGATTGGATTGATAACAGTGGATATTAGGTGCATTACTTAACAATGAGATTAGTGACTAGTATAAATGTTTGACGCGTATACATAGCGTTGTATTAGGGGGCATTGATTAACAGCGACGTACATGTCGTATACATGACGTTGCAGAATATGTATACATCGCTACTCATCATTAGTACAGCTTAAATATATTTAATAAATAATGATTTGTTTGGGTAATAATAATTATGCAAGATTGTTATGTTTATCAACCGACATCTAAAACGTATGTATAATTACAGCCTAAGCCATCCAGGATTGGATATAAGGAAATATAAAAATGTCGGACAGGGAAAGCAGCATTCAAGGACGACAGTCAACCACAAAACACAAAAACAAACACGCAAACAGACAAACGAGAAGGCAAAAATAATAAAAAATGCAAACGACATCACAAACACAAAAGGGTTGACAAATGGGCTACCGCCTTGGAACGGTCAGTGGCAAAAAAGGCGACTGAGGGTTTAAACCAGGTTCTAGGGTGCACCAAACCTCACACTTACCCTGCATGCAGTACGTTGCAAAATGATAGGGTCATAACCTCTTTTGATAAACTTTTTAACAAGTTTAACAAAGATAGTATGAAAGTGATCATGACCAAGAATCTGACGAAGTTTATAATCACATAGAAGTCAGTTGTGATAGTCCTTGTCGCAGAAGAGTCCTTAAATTACTTTTATATTTTGAAAGAAGATCAGGGTTACGATAGTACAATTTTGCAAAGGTTTTACGAAGTTTATGGTAACGGTTACCCTGATTTTTAGTTATACAAACGAGGTGTGCATATAAGCCATCCAGGTTTGGATATTCCGGAGTGGAGCTAAGCTTCCACATATAACGTCAAGAGCGGTGGAGACGGTCCCCGTACCTGCGAAGCATGGCCAGGTTCTAGTAGCGACAACCCCCGGGACACAAGGTGGGCCCTTTAACAGTCCTTACTGGAGGAACATCATCCACAACCTCAGTGGAGGCTAATCATCTTACATATCGCGTCATCAACCCTTGTAGAAGGCATTTGATGACAATCACCCATTGGATTCGCGCATCATCATCTTGATGAGCTCTCGCGCATCACAGTTATCGCGCTAGATCATAGATCAACATTGGCATAACTTTAACAACACTTAAGTGTCGTCTATAATCAGTCGACACATTGAGTATTTGTTACAATACTAAGAACGTCTTAAACGTTCATGAGAACATTCTTTTCATAGTTCATCTGTGTATTCGCTTGTTTGTTTTTTTGGATAATTGTATATATATTTATCATATTTTAAAAGTTGCATTAAACTCATGTAAATGCATTCACCGTCATTGATTCTTTCCTGAGTTAGCCCCAACCACTAGGGTCATCTTGCGACAAATCCATTTGTCAATAATGTGTACTCATCTGCTATGTACATGTTTAATGACAAAGTAACAACATTATGTAATGCAACTGTCGTGTTAGCGGGGCGATTTGTCGAATTGTCGTGGTGTTGTGTTGTTGGTACGAAGACAAAACGAACAATCTTACGCCACAACTCGACATTTAGAGGGCGCCGACACAACATATTTTTGTGTCGATTGTCGTGTGGGTATGAAAATGTCGTGTCGGCGCCTTATATTTGTCGTGTGGTCGTGTCTTCGCCCCGCCAACACGACAGCACGACAAATACTTTAGCTGTCGTGTTGGCGCCCTCTGAATGTCGAGTTTTAGCGTAAAATGTGTCGTGTTGTCGTCTTCGCCCCGCCAAGTCGACACATAAATCTGTCGTGTTGGCGCCCTCTGAATGTCGAGTTCTGACCTAAAATTGGTCGTGTTGTCGTGTCTTCGCCCTGTCGTGCTGTCGTGTTGTCGTGTCGGAAGGGCGAAGACGGACAACACGACAAAAAAGGCACCAACACGACATTTCATAACCGGGAACAGCAGGTCGAAGACACAACAACACGACAACACGACATAATAAAAGTCACCAACACGACATGTTCATACCCGCCAACACCCCAACACGACATGTCACAAATCAGCCACCATATTTTACTCAGATGCTCAGAAGAAAAGAAATTATATCACTACGGATTATGTTTATAATCCAAATACCTTTCACCAAATTGCTGCCCACCACTTCTCGAAACAACGCAACGATGGGAACTTCGCAAAGCTGATTGGGATACGTTTAAATCTCTTTGCGATGAACAATTAAAGCCTTCCGTTTTCGAGGATGTCGAAGACTTGACAAAAGCTCTTCATAATTATTATAGCTAATTAAATTATTTTGAAAACCTCGGCAATTCCAAAACGCAGTCAGAGATCGTAAAGCTGCATTAAATATTTTTATCCTGCGGCCAACTCAAAATTATTTAGATAATTTTAGAGTTTTTCGTGCGAAAGCCCGTCGTACAATTAGGATAGCAAGAGGAAATCCTGGAGATCTTATGTCTCTAGGCTGAACTCTCGCTCATCTCTTAAGAACGGAAGACGTTAGACATGGTCCGGAAAATAAACGGTAAAGGTAATTCTACTTGAGTAAGTCATCTTACAACTGATAGCAAAGATATTACCTCTGCGAAAGATATTACAAACTTCTGGCAGAAACATTTTCTATCAACTCTTCTTATTGTCAACCAAATTGTCTTAAAAATAGGAAACTAAAAGAACAGAAGAAGCTGGACTTCAAGTGGAAAACAATGGGAAAATACAATAAAATGTTAACTCTCAAAAAACTTCGAGAACCCCTTAAAAAAGGCTCATGATACATTAGCTTGTCCTGATGATATCCATCATCCATTATTAAAACATTTACCTGAAACGTGTCTCTCTTCCCTTCTTGATATTTTTAATAAGGTGTGAGTGACAGGAAATGTCCCCGATTATTGGCGGGAAGCAATCGTGAGTCCAGTTCCCAAACAGGGAAATGATCATACGGAACCAATCCATTATCGCCCTATAGCTTTAACGAGTTGTATATGTAACTCCATGGAACGAATGATTAATGAGAGACTCGTTTGGTATTTGGAATCCAACAAAATGGTTACAAGTATTAAAGAGGATTCCGGCGCCAACGAGGCAAAACAGACAATCTTATTCGATTTAAATCATTTATTAGGGAAGCTTTCTAAAGAAGGAACATATAATCGCTGTATTTTTTTACTTGGAGAAAGCTTATGATACTGCATGGAAGTACGGTATTATGAATGTTCTCTATGACCTTGGTTATGTTACCAATTTTTAGAATGCACAGTTTCGTGTCCGAATGGGTTCAACCCTCTCTGATATCATGAACAGGAGATAGTGTGCCACAGGGCTGCATACTCTCTTTCATCTTTTTAATATAACAATTAATAGTATAGTTAAAACCATCAATCCTGGTGCGGATTGTTTTCTATACGTTGACGACTTTGTTATATGTTATCGTGCAAAAAACATGAAAAATATTGAGAGACAATTTCAGCAATGTCTCAATAAACTTCAGACCTGGTCTGATGAAAATGGTTTTAAATTTTCTAAATCTAAACCAAACTGTATGCACTATTGTCAACTACGTAAACATCATGAAGACCCTCATCTTACACGGAATGGTTCACCAATACCAGTAGTAGATGAGACAAAATTGCTTTGTCTTATTCTTAACCATAAATTAACGTTTATATACACCTTATATACTTGAAGGCCAAGTGCCTTAAAGCTCGTAATTTATTTAAAGTTGTTGCGATTCAAATCGAATGAGATTGTCTGCTGTGCCTCGTGACGCCGGAATCCACTTTGATACTTTGTTATGAGTTTGTTGGACCCAAGGTATAAAACGACTCTCTCATTAATCATTCGTTCCATGGTTTTACATATACAACTCGATAAAGCAATAGGGCGATAATTGATTGGTTCCGTATGATCATTTCCCTGTTTGGGAACTGGACTCACGATTGCTTCCCGCCAATAATCGGGGACATTTCCTGTCACCCACACCTTATTAAATATATCAAGAAGGGTAGAGAGACACGTTTCAGGTAAATGTTTTAATAATGGATAATGGATATCATCAGGACAAGCTGATGTATTATGAGCCTTTTTTAAGGCGTTTACCGCCAAGAATCGGGGAAGTTTCCTGTCACCCAAACCTTATTAAATATAACAAGAAGTGTAGAGAGACAGGTTTCATGTAAATGTTTAAATAATTGAAAATGGATATCATCAGGACCAGCTGATGTATCACGAGCCTTTTTAAGGGATTTTCGAAGTTCTTTGAGTGTGAACAGTTTTGTAATTCTCCAAATCTTTGGACTTGACATTCAGAATCTTGTGTTCTTTTAGTTGTTTCTTGTTTTTTAGAAAATTTGGTTGATAATTTTCAGAAAAAGTTTTCTCTTGTTATCCTTAATAGTACCACGGGCTTTCGAACGAAGAACTCTAAAAGTACATAAATTATTTTGAGTTGGACCCAAGTTAAAAACAGTCAATGCATCTTTACGATCGCTGACTGCCTTTTTGCAGTCATCATCGTACCATGGTTTATGTGGGCATTTTGGATTTGCCGAGTTTTTTGGAATAGCTTGGTCAGCTATATCATGAAGGGTTTTGGTAAAAAGAGTAGTTGCGTCTTCGACATCCTCGAAAACAAAAGGCTTGAATTGTTCCTCACAAAGAGATTGAAACGTATCCCGATATTTTCAAGAAATAAGGGGAAGTGGTCACTTCCACATAGGTCGTCACCAACACTCCACGAAAAATACATCAAGAGCGTTGGATTGCATATTGTTAAATCAATGGAAGAATGAGAACCTGTAGCTGGATGTAAAACGTATGTGATTTGTTTCCATTAAAAAGACATAAATTGTTTTTTGGCTCAACTTTCTTGCCTTTATCGTTTATATCTCTACAACCCCAAATGTAGTTGTGTGCATTAAAATCACCCAAGAGTATAAAAGTTGATGGTAATTGTGCAACTATGGAATTTAGATCTTTAAGATCTAGAGAAGAACTGGGCGGTTAATATAAGGAACATATTGTTATAACTTTGTGCATCGTAACACTGACCACAACAGCTTGCAGACCAGTTTTCAACGCAACAGTTCTGTGAGGAATGTTTCGATTACAATAATCGAAACTCCTGCAGCAGCTTTATCACCTGTATCACAAATATAGTTATACAATGAATAGTGTTTAAAAGATATCTTATCACTAGTCTTCAAGTAAATTTCTTGAAGACAAAATGCTTTATTTAAAAGTAAGCTGATTTCATCACAGTTAGGCTTTAAACCTTGGCAGTTCTATTGAATGACCATTGAATTTGTCTTTGATGTTACATCGGTGGAAGTACGGGTATAAGGCCTTTGCGGTTGGCAGACTTTGGAGATTTTGGTAACTTTGGATGTTCCAGATGTACTGGATCATCAACCTCCATTTCCAAGTCTCCAAATCTGTTTTGCAGTACAATCGGATCATCAGATCCTTTTGTCTGCTTCCCTAAGTTAGTTAACTATTTGATTTCTTAAATGTGATATACTAAGGTACTGTTTTAAGTTTAATGACCATAGGTCAACCACTTTGCAAGTTATAATCCAGATTATATTCCAGGTTGAATATTTGCGTAGAGAAGCAAAACTCTGTCACAAAATTAAGAAATGCTATTGAGGCTGTGTGACTGGAGTGTTCAATTGATAGCGGCATGTAGAAATTATAAAAAAGGTTTATTATGCCCTAAGATTGGTTGCTTGTAAACCTTTTGTGGAAAGTTGCATAACGCTGTACGATATAAAAACTGGAAGATTTATTTATTTGGAAGATTTATTTATTTCCCCCTTCACTTTGTCATTGTCTATTTAATAGTAGGTATAACAGACGGTATATACATCGAAATAACTTAAGCTACATTTTAAGGAGGCTTGTGTATAATTGAAGTATTTGACAACTCTGTATTTTGATAGTTACTGTGATACTGTGGTCATTAGTTAGGGACCAGGCAATATTTATTGGGGGTGTGGGGTTGGGACCGATGCAAAATGGCATGGGACAGGTACTTTTTTGTCGCGACAAACATTGGGACGATACTTTTTTTCCATCAGCTTGCCATGGGATGTACACTTTTTAAAGTCAAATTCTTCCCCCACCACCTACGCACCCCCTCCCCACCCCACAAGAAAACGTTAAACAATTACAAATATTGAAGCAGTGATCTTAGACCATAAAAAGGTCCCCTTACCGATAATATAGGCTTCTGTCGACTGTTTGCTGCAACTCTGCGGCAAACATTGCTGCAAAGCTGCGGCAGACAAGTTTGCGGCGAAGTTGCGGTACACTTTTACCATGCAAGTGAAGTATGCGGCAAAGTTGCAGCAAACAAATATGCAAAGGAGGTTCTAATGATGTTCACCGCAACTTCTCAGCACACTTCATTCGCATAACACTTTTAGCTGTAATCTTCAGGCGATGTTTTTTGCGATGTTTGCTCCTACTTTGCCGCAGACCTCATTTACATAGTAAAACACTTTGCAGCAAACTTCTTACCATAACATTTTTCTCTGCAATGTTCTGGTGCTGTTTTTCAAAATAAATAGTGGACTGAAATTATGAATTAGAACAATGGGGCGCCGTTTGTAAAAAAAATAAAATATTTAAAATATTTTTTTCCCCACTATTTAACATGGACTGCACCATATTTAAATAAATTAACACGATTTAAATCAAATGACACGATTTAAATGAATTGACAGAATTTAAATAAATGCTCTCGATTTAAAGTATATCCTTACGATTTAGATTATATCCTCACGATTTAAATATATCCATACGACTTAACTAAATGGTTTTGATTTAAATAATTGTTTGTGAATTCTAAATAAATGGACCTTCGTTTTACTAAATGTGCAACAATTTAATTAAATATTTAAATAAATAGACAAAATTTAAATAAACTGACACTATTTAAATAAATCCTCTCAAAATTAAAATCTGTCATTTCTGCATTACTCTCATTTTCGTGGAGATGTCGAGCGGTGTCATTTCTGCATTACTCCCATTTTTATGGAGATGTCGAGAGCTTTCATTCCTGCATTACTCCCAGTTTAATGGAGATGTCGAGTGCTGTAATTCCTGCATTACTCTCATTTTCATGGTTATGTCCAGCACGGTCATTTCTGCATTACTCTCATTTTTATGGAGATGTTAAGTGCTGTCATTCCGCATTACTCCCATTTTAATGGAGATTACGAGTGCTGTCATTACTACATTACTCCCATTTACATGGAGATGTCGAGTGCTGTCATTCCTACATTACTCCCATTTTAATGGAAATGTCGAGCATTGTCATTTCTGCATTACTCTCATTTTCATGGAGATTTCGAGCGCTGTCATTCCGCATTACTCCCATTTTAATGGATATGTCGAGTGCTGTCCTTCCTACATTACTCCCATTTGCATGGAGATGTCGAGTGCTGTCATTCCTACATTACTCCCATTTGCATGGAGATGTCGAGCACTGTCATTTCTGCATTACTCTCATTTGCATGGAGATGTCGAGCACTGTCATTTCTGCATTACTCGCATTTGCATGAAGATATCGAGCGCTGTTGAGTACTGTCATTACTCCAATGTTCATGGAGTTGTCGAGTGTTGTCATTTCTGCATTACTCACATTTTCATGGAGATATCGAGTGCAGTCATTTCTGCATTACTCCCATTTTATGAAGATGTCGAACACTGTCATTTCTGCATTACTCTCATTTGCATGGAGTTGTCGAGCACTGTTATTTTCTGCATTACTCTCATTTGCATGGATATATCGAGCGCTGATGAGTACTGTCATTACTCCAATGTTCATGGAGTTGTCGGGTGTTGTCATTTCTGCATTACTCATATTTTCATGGCGATGTCGAGGCAGTCATTTCTGCATTACTCCCATGTTTATGAAGATGTCGAACGCTGTCATTTTTGCATTACTTATTTGCATGGCGATGTCGAGCACTGTCATTTCTGCATTACTCCAGTTATCATGGAGATATCGAGTACTGTTGAGCACTGTCATTTCTGCATTTTCATGGGGATGTCGAACACTGTCATTTCTACATTACTCCAATTTTCAGCGAGTTGTCGACCGTTGTCGTTTATGCATTACTCCCATTTTCATGGAGATGTCGAGCACTGTCATTTGTGCATTACTCTCATTTTCATAGAGATGTTGAGCACTGACATTTCTGCATTACTCCCATTTTCATGGAGATGTCGTGTGCGGTCATTTCTGCATTACTCCCTTTTTCATGAACGTGTCATTAACTGTAGCAGTGCAATAGGCACCAATGATGCCTGGATATCTTAGAATCGGCATCAGACCCTAGACAAGCCAACAAACGTATATATACACACACATCTACCTATTGAGGTCATACTGCCATATTATTTTGCACTTGGGATGCAGTTTTAAATGTTGAAGTTATCATGGTGTTTGGTATTTAAAAATGTTCTTGCAATGAACACAATTAAATAAATGTTTAGAAATAAGGTTCCACGAAAAAATTACACTTGTCTAAATTACTAGTTCAAGTGGTACGTCCTTTGACATAAAATGCAAATTTCACTTTAGCAGTAAGTAATTCGAAATAATAAAATTCTGTATAGAGTCAAAGTTTTGCGATGATGATTTGGCTAACAGAGTTTTCAGAAACAGCAGATCAGAATGGAAAAGTTTGTCGTGATTTTCTGTGAATAAACAAACGGCAAATCTGAATTTAAAAGGTTGTGGTGATGTTACGGCGTGCAATAAATCATAATCGGATTGGTAAAATGTGTCGCAATGTTGTGGCGAACAAAAAGCATGCAAGTAAGTTTGTGGTGATGTTATGGTGAACGTTCCAAATAAATAAATGTTTCTGGCGAATGTATAGCTTTTTGGCGACTTTGCGGCAAATTCGCCAAAGATTACCATAATGTTTGCGGCAACATCACCGCTAGTGGCGAACATTGGCGAATAATTAAGAATTGTTGAACAAAATTGTTCGCTGCAAGGTTGCAGCAAACCTCATTTGGTAAGGAGGGTGATTATGGACCAGGCAATATTTATTTGGGCATTGGTAATGGTGCAAAATGGCATGGGACAGGTACTTTATTTGTCGCGACAAGACATGGGACGATACCTTTTTTTCCGTTTGCTTGCCATGGGACGTACATTTTTGTGATTCACACTAGTAATTTTGGTCACATACACACATTAAGGTTTAAGGATAATTCGCATGTCCGCTTGAGGTGAGAGGAGTCTTACTTTCGGGAGTTAATAATATTGTTTTTAAAAGGTTCAATTTATTGCTGTGTCGCCAGGTCTCACGGTAGTCCATGTCTTCCTGTCTTCTCTAGCGTACTGGTTTATCAAGTTTAAGAGCCACGTGTATTTTGAAAGCAGATTGGGTCACTCGTGAAGTATCGAGTTCTAGTTAGTCTGTTGACTGGGCTAATTTTATCTATCCATTATTCGAAATATTTTGGATCTAAAGGTTATGCGATCGATTCTTGTTGAGTGCTACAAGCTGTTATAAATCGCGGGTTTATAAACAATTGAAGAACATTGCCATTCTCTCATCCTATAATATTTTCATATACATTTAGCGGCATACACATATACATATATGAGAGTGTATATACTATGTATTTGTCACATATGTGACTGGTGTCAGACTGATATTTTTCATCGGGTATTATACGAATTAATCCGTGTCTTACTCTCACTCTTATGTGGGAAGAGTTGTTTATTTTATTCGACACCAGTGTCCGTGAGTGTTGTGTGTTTCACAATAATATAATCTGTTTCACTTTAATGTATATAACAAGAAACAGCTGTATTCTTCTGCATTTATATACGCAAATAATATTTCAGTTTTGATCCAGTTAAGGCAGGTTGTTAAGATAATATATAATATTTCAGTATTAAAAACTCGTTTATCGAACATAAGCGAATGGGTTGTATAAGAAATAGCAATTTAGTGACTTGTTTGAACACATTTTAAAGGCATGAATCTATGTTGTGTGCAGTATGTTACAGTTGTACCTCTCTTACTGGTGTTTTAGCTTTACATGATCCACTACTATGTTCTTTATGGCACACTCTTGTAGACGTTACTTACCACTAAAAAGATTACTTTTCATATGGTTTGTATTGGATATGAGAACATTTTGTGTGAAATAAAACAAGTGATGACGTTTTGACGATCCTATTTGGGATTATCCAAGATATAACTATGTTATTTCTGAACTTCTTCTGATTGTAAGCTCATGTCAAAATGTAAAACAAAAGTCAATGCTTCTTGCTTAAATAGGAAACTGTCAAGAAAGAGAACTGCACCAGTGCGCTGATTCATCACAGAAGTGCATTTCAAGGTCATTAGCTCAGGATGATGTCTATGACTGTTTTGACAAAAGTGACGAACCTCCATCGATTGAAGAAGTACTTACTGTATGTACATCGGATGGACAACGCGATGCATATATAAATCTTGGCGAAGACCTGTATGGTAAGTGCCAGGTCATGCACATTTTAGCTAAATTATACGGTTTCATTTCAGTTCAACACAATTTAAAGTGTATTGGACCAGAATAAACGAATGCCTAAAAGACACACGGCAATCTTGATTTTCTAAAAACACGCGGCGTCCCATTTGTTTTTTCTACATAATTAACAACTGTTCAATCACTAATATTAATTAAAAGAATAGTACAATGCACGTTGTTGTTTGCTTATTACATATGACTTATGTCGATTATACTGCACCAATACTAAATTTAAACCTATGTGGAAGAATAAGAAGAAAATAAGAAAATAAGAAAGCTCGAAACATTAGTTAATTTTATGTAAGCAGGTTTAAAGTAAAAATGATCCCGAATTAATAAATCCAGACAATTTCATGCTAAATAAAGATTGCCGTGTGGCTCTTTAATAGTCCACATTGACGTAATGTTCACTATACATCTATATATGCAATCTTTCATTGCTTTCTTTATATGTAAAAATTGGAAACTGTGCAACTCCTAATCCATGCAATATCGCTGTTGTATTCTAAAATATATTTCCCGTTCCAAAGTAAATGTGCACTGACCAAACAAAAATTCGTCCACACACTGTTTGTTGATGGATTTTATATGACGTTGATCTTGTGCGACAAAGATACTACCGATTTAATAGTATGAAAGAGTTATATGATATAATAATTTGTTTCAGTAGGGAAATCAGACTGTATAACTCGTTGTAAAATGTTCGTATTTGCGTTTACATATTTATACGCGTCCATTGACGGGCATTTGTTTAACTTCATATACATAGTTGACTATATTACCATATCATCCCTTATTAAATTTGTAAATAGTTTTTTTGATTCCGATCTTTACCAAATGTGGTCAGAGTTGTAATATTAATTAAATATAAAAGCTCGAAGATTGTACGAGAAACACTATATAGTTTCGAATAATAAACACCAGAGTTATGGACCTTGATTTAATGTAAAAATGCTATATTGTACGTTGTCAACACTCTAACGTATTCATATTATATCGGATCTTTACTAAGTCAGAGTAGTCTCTATCATCCAGAATCACTCAAGGTGACTGCGAGCGCTAGCGAGCGTCTGGACTCACTGTTCTTTAAAAATGTTGACCGATAGACGGCGCCAATCGTCAAAACTGACTGCAACGTGACGTCATTTTGACTGCAACATCAAAGTGCACGTTGTATTACGCGCAATATTAGTTCCAATGATCCTTATTAAATATACAATAAACTTCGTTTTATTGTAATTTCTCTAAAAACATAATATAATCTTAGAAAATGATGTTTAAAATTTATTTTTTTAGTATTAATCGTGATCCGCTGACTTTGTATGGGGTAATTTTATTGCACAACATTGCGCGTTACGTCACGTAATTTTTTACGCCGTCGTGACGTAGGGGAGTTAACCATAGATTTCAATAAAAAACTGAAGTTGACCAATCAAAGGCCGGTGATTTTTTTGTCCACACCTCGTTTTGATGTCACAAATTTTAAAGAAGCTTTACTCCAGACCATCGTATGGACTTCTTTGAGAGAAGTCTCGCGAGAGGTCTGGATGATCGAGACTAAAGCCAGAGGTGTAATATAAATAAAAGCTAGAATGAGTTAGAAAACCACACATATTGGATAATAAATATCAGAGTTATGGCCCGTTATTTAATGAAAAGTGCTATAGTTTTTCTTGTCAACACACAAGCACCTTCATCTTGAATCCAATCTTTACCAAACGTTGCCGAGGTGTAATATAAATAAAACATCAGAGTTATGGCCTTTCATTTAATTAAAAATGCTACAGTTTGCCTTGTTAACACTATAGCACTTCATTTTGCACCCGTTCTTTACCAGATTCTTCGTATCAATTAAAATCAGACGAGTTCGGAAAAGATCCATATTGGATAATAAACACAAGAGTTACGGGCCTTAATTTAGTGAAAATGCATATTTTGTCTTTTCAACACTATAGCACCTTAGTCTTATCCAATCTTTGAGTCACGTGGTCAAAGTCTTAATTAAATAATATCAATTAAAGCGTGTACGAGTTGGACAACCACATTTATCGGGGGGAAAGTTTAAGTCCATCGATTTATTGAAAAATACTATATTATTGCTACATTTTTCTGTTTTACTTATATTGCCTATTAATGCTGCCGTGTTGGTTAGAGAATAGTTCATGACGGGGAGTTTTTTATTTACACTGTCCTGTATTATTGGGTTGACAGTAGAGTAAGTGTGAGGTTTGGTGCACCCTAGAACCTGGTTTAAACCCCCTTTTTTGCCACTGACCTTTCCAAGGCGGTAGCCCTATTTGTCAACTCTTTTGTGTTTGTGATGTCTTATTGGCCTTTCATTCATCTTTAAATTTGTTCGTTGTCTCTGTGTGTGTTTGTGGTTGACTGTCGTCCTTGAATGCTGCTTTTCCTGTTCGAATTTATAAGAATGGAAGCTGAAAAGGCCGCCATATGACCTTAGCTATCGGTGCGAATATAACATACAATTCAGTTCTATTCAGTTCGTATATATGACCCTAAGTGGAATTGAATTCACTTGGAAGCATTAAGAATGAATAATGTGACTGTGTGTTTTGCTCTTAGAATTTGCCTTTATTGGTACAATTTGAATGTACTTGGAAGCATTAAGAATTAATTATGTGACTGTATGATTTACTCTTAGAATTTGCCTTTATTGGTCCAATAATGAAACTCTTTGATCAGATAAATAAAAAAATAAGTCTATGAGTATATTGTTGATAACCTCATTTACTGATTATCCCATCATTGCTTCCTTTTTGCAAGAAACCATTGTTATTTTCAGGTACAATGAAAGTAACGTGCACAGCGCAAACTTATATTACTAGCACTGGCTTTACGCGGCAGTATGATGAACTTCTAGATATAACAACAGTTAATTTTATCATAGATAGTAGACATCTATTTAATAAGCTTGACAACATCTCAGTCTATTGTTTACAACATGGACAGCTAACGTATAGAAATTCGGATGTACCTACAGAAGACATGTAAGCATCTTATCAGTGTATATTCCTATCCTGATATTCAAAACCCGTTTTTGAGTGTGTGGAGTGTTAGAAGCTATGTCTCACCATTACTGTTCGTTATCATAGTGCTGAATATAATATCGGATTGGAACAGTATCTATAGTTTATAATAATACATTAAAGGGAGAATATATGCACGAATGCAATCATCAAAATAATTTGTTTCAGTTTTACATTCAATGTGCATAAAATTATGTACTATACTAGGCAAAACTAGACGACTCAGCTAATTTGTAGTCATTAATTTGGCGTTTTAATGCGCTATCAGTTCTTGTTTTGTGATTTAATTACGTTATTTGAATTATATGTTCGACTGTTAGCAATGTAAAATCCCCCTGCCCCCACTTAATTTAATATTCATGCATAAGAAACAAAACGTGACCGAGTCGTCGACATTTCCAGACCAAACATTTTCATAAACAATGATTAAACCGAATGTAACATATAGCTTAATTTAATGCATATGCACACTATGACGTTTCCGATTTGTACTTGGGATTGAAATCAATCGCCTCCATTCCTATAAGGAAAATCTTTCTATAGGCAATTCTGCTTTCTCTCTTATCCAATTTATTAATTATACAATGTTTTAAACACTTAAAAAATAAAAGTGTTTAAACCAAAACTAGTCAACACATTACTTAAAGCTGTACAGTCCCTATTTTAACTGGTAATAACTCATGAATATGAATGAGTCACGTGTGAAGTAGTTTCAAATCGACGAACACCCCAAAAGTCGGTATATAAGGAGAAATCGATACGTAAAATTTCACATTTTTATTTAGCCTCCGTACTCCAGAATATATGTGATAAAACAATAGTTGCCCGGAACGGGATTTGAACCACAGTCTTGCACTTGTAAGATTTGAAAGATGTACGCTGAACCTCTAGACCACTGCTATTTACCCATATACGGACCCTGTTCTGACCAAAGGCACTGGACCTGTGTAGTTTCGTGAAGATGGGTGTCACGTTTTCGATGTAATCGCGCGGAATGCTTATTGCCATAGAAAGGCGTGGTAACCTTAAACGTTGACCTACTGAGACCGCATTTTTTAAAATAAAAAATAGTTTTCTTTTCTGAAATTTTAAGAGCTATTGGTTAGGGGTTAGTTTCCGTCCAAGCCCAGTTTCCGGAAAGTGTATTTACTTCCTTATATGGCGTTGGGGATGCGCGCGCATACTGCCGCCTAATAAATTATTAAAAAAAAAAAATTTGTTATAACGACATGTTTTTATCACACTTCAGCGGACGCAGTTAAAATATACCGTGATAATGTATTTTAATATTTGAATGTATGAGAGTTTTGGGCGTCAGAGTGAATGGGTGAGTTGTATGAGTGTATAGTATGTATGACATGTGTATTTGTACTTTGTCAAAGTTCGAGTTATCCGAAGTTCGAATTAAACGATAATGGCATACTTGTTGTTTTACACTATGCATATACGTGTATATATTGCCGATATTTGCCGATTTTAATGAAATACATGATTTCTTCCTTCATATATGTTTATGAATATGTTTCTTTTCATGTTAAAGCAGTATAAGAAAACGTTTTGGTAATGAAATAAATCAGCAAAATATTTATGATTTCATAATTTATTAAAAACAGAGAAAGGCATATACATGTATACAATGAAACAACGTTTTCAATATTGTCACAAATGCATTTCTATAAATAGACGTTTAGATTTACACAGACAGTATATCAATTATAAGAAATCATATTTAAACGAAACAATTTACAATATTCAGGTCTATAAGTCTATGTTCTTTCGGTGTTTTCACTATCTACTCTCTTAAAATACGACATAATGTCACCTTGTTTTCTGCACACTTTTGACAAGTGCATGTTTGTAACGAATCTATCTAAGATTGCCATGGCTGGGAAAACCGACCTAGAATTTTCCTGTGCTTCAACAAAGGACCTTAACACTTTATCCCCCCGGGTTTTATACCGGGTCCTTCATTGGATTTCTCAACTGGTCCAAAACATAGTGCCGATCTAGCTATCCCCTCGGGTTTGATACCGGGTCCTTCACTAGATTGCTGGGCGCTTTGGTCAATGGAAAGAGTTCTGTGTTCATGCTGTAGTCTCGGTTTGATACTTGATATGCTTGCTACCTTTCACGTCCTGTAGGCCCAGTTAGAGCAGAGCTCAATACTTATGAACCTTTAGCCATTCCGAAGATGGTATACATATGACGGTGAACTTGGAACTTGGAACCTTCATTGCGGTATTGTCATATCATTCCATGGTCCAAGTTTCTTACAAAACGCTTTGTCCTAAACGAGAAAACAATGGGCGAAATTAACAAATTTTCGTTGGTATCTACAAATTTGAGGCAACCACTGCGCTAAATATGAACACCATCCTTCAACTGATGTAAGAGATGTTTAGGCTTGGAGTAAACAATAAAACATCATTCTGTAAATTCTCAAAACCCGTTCCAACTGATATGATTATATCATTACTAATTCTGTGCAAGCTACTTCATAAGCTTCGGCATTAATGTTCATTTTACTGAAATTTACCAGTTGACATTGTCCTCTGGCACCAGGGAACAGAGCCTAGAATCGAAACATTTGATGACTACACATCCTAAGCAAAAACTAAACACCCTCTTCTACTGATGTAGAAGGAGTTTAGGTTATGTAGGAGGAGTTTAGATTCTGACCCCACATTAACATAAGTCCTCTTCAACAGGGAGGAGGACCCATACATCAAAAAACCCGTTCCATTTTGTTTGCTACCTGTATATCACGACGTATAGCGTGTAAGACATTTCATTAACAAATATAGAAAATTGCGGGTTAAATATTCATTTTGGTGATTTTGACCTTGAACTCTGACCACAATGGAAATTGACAAGCATTGGTTTTCATTGTGGTGAATTTGAACAAAAATACCCTGGGTGTGAAGCATTCATTGTCATCGACCTATCCTATGCAACCACTGTGCCAAATATGAACACCCGTCTTATGCTAATGAATAAGACGTGTCTTATTACGGCCAAAACTAGCTGACGGGACCGACCACAGTATGCCCGCTTTGCCTTCGGAAAGTGCGGATATAGTAACATACGGGAAAACAATGAATGGGAGGGTTGGGTGGGTTTAGAGGTCTACTTACTGACGACTTATGGATGGCGAATTGTCCGTCGTCCGTCCGTCCTCCGTCTGTCGTCTTCCGTCCGTCCGTTAAAATGTGATAGGGCCTTCATTTTCCATCCTATGATTTAGAAACTTGCTCAAATTGTTGATGTCATTGAAAGCTCGAAAAAGTTCGAAAACCAGCCAGTTTGGACTATTAACAATGGAGTTATGGCCCTTGATTTTCTTAAATATTATATATCTTGCCTCTCTAACAAGATAGGGCCTTCATTTTGCATCTGATCTTTACCAAGCTTTGAAAGGTTGTTGTTATCAATAGAAATTCATACAAATTCGAAAACCAACCAGCTAGGACCATTAACACCAGAGTTAGGGCCCTTTATTTTCTTAAATATGCTATAGTTTGTGTCGTTAAACGATAGGGCCTTCATTTTTCATCCGATCATTTCTAAACATGGCCAAATTGTTGATATCAATGAAAGCTATCAAAGTTGAAAACCAGCCAGTTCAGACAATTATACAATCTATAACTCTCCATGCTAAGAGTCAGAACTGTTATTCATTCCGATTTTTGGAGATCGCGGAGCCCAATTTGTATATGTACATTCTTAAATATCTTTGTTTTCTTACTTTAATTTCGAATAAGTGGTTCCATTACTCCAGCCTTTAAATGTTCTGAGTACAATTTAATCACACTTAGGATATGTTGTCTGATTTTTAAATTAGTCTTTTGACTGTTACTTGTGATACGCAGTCTTCATAAGCTCTGCTTCCAAATCAATTTCATTTTGTTTATTTCGCCCATTGTTTTCTCGTTTAGGGCAAAGCATTGTATTATAAACTGGGACCATACGCCGCTGGCTATGGAGTGGTTTTAAAATGCTTCGTTGAAGGTTTCATGTTCATCGTCATATGCACACCATCTTCGAGATGGCTCAATTTTCCGTACTGTTGACATGTTAGATACCAAATTCTGCTCAAGCCGGGGATAGAGGGCGTGAACGGTAGCAAGCATTGTCACTACCGTTTATGAACAATCAAACTGAGACTACAATGTTTTTGTATTTATTATGTTCGGCGACTTCCAAATTGCTCATGTCATACGCTCAAGAGATGACGCTTACCGCAATTGTTCTAAAGGATCTTATTGTCTCCCCTTCAATATATTATAAGCTCACGACTTGCCTTCCGTATTATAGGTGTATACAATGGCATGCTTATTTAAAATCGGTCCCCATATTTGAAGCTGAATACGTGTTTAATCTTTATCCGATTAAAATTTATAATATACAGTGATATATTCGTGCATATACGGGAATATTTAACTCCGAATTCGTGCGTATACACGAACATTTAAATCCGTATTTGTTATTTACTGGAGACGATAATTCTTTATTCGTGCATATACGAAGAAACAATGCCAACTGAGATTAAACTTATGAAGAATCAGAGGAAGACGTCCGGGCAGGAGAGTAAAACGTATATGGCAGGACAACCGGTATCATAAATAGTTATAATAACAGTAACAGTAAACAACATGTTGTGACAGAAGAACCCGCAGCGGATTCGAATTTCACCGGGAGCTCGACTTGTATATGAGAAAGTGTCGAATTTTAAGGATGGCTGGATGTATACAGTATTGCCTGTACCATGGAAACAGTGGGTGGTCTACCTTCACCACTAAAACATCGACGTCATAAACAGGCTAACATACACTGAAAATGAAGTAAAACATCAATCAGGCAACCGACAGAAGAAATTAGAAAGGAATGAAAGCCGTTAAACCAAATACTCGTCTAAAGTAGAAGACGGTATAACATTCGAACAGGAAAATTAGCAATTAACTGAGGTCAGAAATCGGGAAGCATAATACTACATTTGAACCTAATGTAATATGAATGTACAATATACCATTTCTAGGAAAAGTATATGAACTCGGAGAGGATCCAGATACAACGTGTAATAAAGCGAACTGTTCTTTGATATAATGATTAACTGTAACAGTTCAAGAACATGGTCATGATGGTTGGTAATCCAACTGGAATACTTAACGACCTTCTTAAAGATATGATTTTGAAATAGTGATATTTGAGTCTGAATGTCTTCGTAAGGAGTTAATGACATACACGTGACTATTACATAAATTATTTGCTATTACAGACGAAGCTTTTTTACAATCAAATGTGTCAATTATGAATTATGAATATCAAGGTAATTGCTAAATGCTTTTGAAAACGTTTACATAATCCGGAAAGCAAAGCCTGCACTAAGAACAAGATAATTCAGGGAGTATGTACAGTGGCTCATTAAAGAGAGAATCCGAGATAAAAAATATATACGGGCATTGGACTGGAGGATAAACATATAAACGGGCATCAGACTGGAAGATAAACATATATATGGGCATCAGACTGGAAGATAAACATATATACGGGAATCAGACTGGAGGATAAACATATATACGGGCATTGGACTGGAGGATAAACATATATACGGGCATCAGACTGGAAGATAAACATATATACGGGCATTGGACTGGAGGATAAACATATATACGGGCATCAGACTGGAAGATAAACATGTATATGGGCATCATACTGGAATATAAACATATATACGGGCATCAGACTGGAGGATAAACATATATACGGGCATCAGACTGGAAGATAAACATGTATATGGGCATCAGACTGGAAGATAAACATATATACGGGCATCAGACTGGAGGATAAACATATATACGGGCATTGGACTGGAGGATAAACATATATACGAGCATCAGACTGGAGAATAAACATATATACGAGCATCAGACTGGAAGATAAACATATATACGGGCATCAGACAGGAGGATAAACATATATACGGGCATCAGACAGGAATATAAACATCAGACTGGAAGATAAAGAGAGCACTGGACTGGAAGATAAACATATATACGGGCATCAGACTGGAAGATATACATATATACGGGCATTGGACTGGAGGATAAACATATATACGGGCATCAGACTGGAAGATAAACATGTATATGGGCATCAGACTGGAAGATAAACATATAAACGGGCATCAGACTGGAGGATAAACATATATACGGGCATCAGACTGGAATATAAACGTATATACGGGCACCAGACTGGAAGATAAACATATATACGGACATTAAACTGGAAGACATAAAACTGCAGGGAGTTGGGAAGTACGTTTTATTCTGCATGTGTTGTTGGTAACCCACTCGAGGTAGTCGCGACTTTGGAGGGTGTTACGACTGTCTGCCAAATAAACACGGTTAGGCCGAATAAAATTGTACATGTGGTTCCTATTACATGCTAAAACAAATAGGGTAGGTAGGTAGGTAGGTAGGGCAAATATTTTATTTCTACAAATATTTTATATTTTGTCTTTTTTTACACTATACTTTTATACCCAATAAATAAATAAACTTAACTATATATTTGTTAATATCATTAGATACAGAACCGATAGAAAAAATCATTAAAAAGAAAAAGAAGAAAAGAAAACAAAATGCATGTAAAAAAATTAATGTGTGGTCATAAAATGGTTATGGTAGGCCCCTAAAACAAGGTCGGTCGGGAAACCACACCTATCAATTTATTTGGCCTTATAATATGTCACTGGTTACATAATCATTCCATGTAAAACAACTGTACGGGCTGTGTCAAATGCCATTAATATAACTATAGCAATGCAACTCAAATACCTCGTTCCGGACACATTGAGCCAGGGTTTAAATTTATGTCACTAGCGGATCCAGGGGGGGGGGGGCGCCGCCCCCCCTAAAAATTCCGGATCATACATGTATGTCCATGTTACTGTAGATAAAATATCAAACAATTTCGTTGCACGCCCTCAGTATAAAATTTTGTCTCGCTCGCTTCGCTCGCTCGGCGCATAATGGCTAACGAGTGGTTTAATTAACACATTGTTAAAACCTTTTATTTGAAAACGGACTTTTTTATTCATACATGTATGTCCATGTTACTGTAGATAAAATATCAAACAATTTCGATGCACGCCCTCAGTATAAAAAAAATTCTCGCTCGGCGTATAATGGCTAATGAGTGGTTTAATTAACACATGGTTAAATCCTTTTATTTGAAAACGGACTTTTTTATTCATACATGTATGTCCATGTTACTGTAGATAAAATATCAAACAATTTCGTTGCAAACCCACAGTATAAATTTTTTTTTGCTCGCTTCGCTCGCTCGACGCACAATGGCTAATGAGTGGTTTAATTAACACATTGTTAAATCTTTTTATTTGAAAACGGACTTTTTTATTCATACATGTATGTCCATGTTACTGTAGATATAATATCAAACAATTTCGATGCACGCCCTCAGTATAAAAAAATTCTCGCTCAGCGTATAATGGCTAATGAGTGGTTTAATTAACACATGGTTAAATCCTTTTATTTGAAAACGGACTTTTTTATTCATACATGTATGTCCATGTTACTGTAGATAAAATATCAAACAATTTCGTTGCAAACCCACAGTATAAAAATTTTTTTGCTCGCTTCGCTCGCTCGACGCATAATGGCTAATGAGTGGTTTAATTAACACATTGTTAAATCTTTTTATTTGAAAACGGACTTTTTTTTATTCATACATTATGTCCATGTTACTGTAGATAAAATATCAAACAATTTCGATGCACGCACTAAGTATAAAAAAATTATCGCTCGCTCAACGCATAATGGCTAATGAGTGGTTTAATTAACACATTGTTAAATCCTTTCATTTGAAAACGGAATTTTTTACCCTATCAATGCATTACCGCAACCAATTTATGAGGCTAGTGACGGACCCGAAAATTGACTAAAAACTTACGCCCCCTCTAACCTGAAATCCTGGATCCGCCCCTGTATGTGGTTATATGTAACAACATGTTCATGCTCCTGCAGAGAGAGATGGGGATACAATCAAAATACTACAACAGGTATAAGGACAGAGGTATAGCATTGTATTCTAAGAAGGTTCTGTCTAGTTTAGAAGTACATAACCAAAGAAATTAAGAATAGAAGTATTCAAGCAAAGTATTACATATTCTGGATCAATCATTTGGAATAGCTTCCCATACAGCCTAGAAAGCTTGAAAACAGTTGATTGTTTTCATTGTAACTTCGTAAAGTGAATAAAACAAGTATTATGAAGTAATTAATATATTACTAACACATCTAGACTGATATTAAATTCTGCGAATAATATATATAAATTTGAAATTATTTGAGTTCAAAATATTTAATTTTTGGTTTAAACATTTTGTAAATAGAATACTAGAGAATTTGGGGGAGTTAGATATGTACATTAGACAGTATGATCGTACGTAAGTACGTTAGAAAGTGTTAGCTTTTAGCTTTGTTTGCTGTTTGTGTTGGTTTTTTTTTAATTATTGTTTTTCAAATAATTAATAGCGTCTCCGTGGCCTAATGGTTGACGACGTTGAGTTGTAAACTTCGCCGCTCACGCTGAGGGTTCGAATCCCACTGGGAGTTCGACTTGTAAGTGATGAAGTTTCGATTCTTACAGATTGCGGGAGGTGTACAGTACTGGTTCTACCCAGAAAAAGAGGGTGGTCTGCCTCCGCACAAAACATCGACCGCCATATATATTGAAAATGACGTAAAACACCATACAAACAAACAAACAAATCAAATAATTAATATCCATTTGTTTTGTTTGTCTATGTTTTCAGGTATCTACATAATTTTATATGTTATGATGTCATTATTCGTGTGTGCATGTTTCATGTTTCTTAATTATTATTTTTAATTGTTTTGTTTGTTTGTTTGTTTGAGTATTTAAAATTATAATGTATGAGCAGGCGTGTGGACCGAAGCTGAATGGGAGGTGGCTGCGTGCAATGGTATGTGAGGCTGGCTGCTTATATCTTATTATCTTATTCATTATATTTAACCAATTTGCCAAGTATTGTAAATGTGAAAATAATACAGGGCCACATGAAAGATTAGTTGTGTAACTAAATTACACCTCTGTAAATAAAGTCTATTATTTTATTATTCATTTTAGATGAAAATGACAGGATTCCGATTAATGGTGAACATTTCACATCTAAGGCACGAAGGCATGTTCCTTTGTAAAAATATAACGTTAGTTTGTGCAAAGGCTGGAACGTGAGATACATTTGACTGATGATATACTGTTTCTGTGTGTTTGTGGTTGACTTTCGCTTGAATGCTGCTTTCCCTGTTCGATTTTAGAGACGAAAACTATTTGTATATAGTATATTAGTCTAATTAAAGCAGGATCCCATTGATCATTACATGAAAAATGCTTATTAATAAATGCAGACAATTCTCAAATTTATGCGTCTGTGTGATCAAGATCGATTCAGGATGGTTCGGCACCAAATCATTTCGACACCTAGACGAATCGGCACCTAGACGTTTCGGCATCAAATCATTTCGGCATCTATTTTAATTTTTACCCTAGACGTTTCGGCATCCATTTATATTTGAATATTATAATGAAGTAAAGAAGTTAAATATTTTCTATCAGATCACTTGTAATTCATTTAAAATGCAAAGTTGATTGCCTTATCGGCAACTCCGAAGCGGTTTTGAGCCTGAATACAACTAAAACATGAACAAAATAGGGCCCATATGATAATCACTTGTAAAATGTAAGTAAATATGACTTTTATATTACATTGTAGCATGGTCACTGAAATTCCCTTTGTAATAGCTCAGGTGTAAATCGTTTGATTGAAAATACTTGAATATGTTCCCTGTAACATGTATAATATGAAATAGGCACTACCTATGTAACGGGCAAAGCAATTTGATAGCATGTACACTTTTTACCCATCTCTATTTTAAGGGTCAGAACTAACTATAAATTTGATCAGATCTTAATCTTAAAGTCAGGAAATAGTTATAGATAGATCTTTGCACAAATATGTAAATAAATATATTTGTAAGGCCTAATAAAATAATACCCTTGTTTACTGCAACAATAAGTAGTTGGTAGGAAGGTCAGCTTTTTGTTTTATTTTGTATCTGTAATAAGACTTTAAACTTGAGAACAATAAGATACGGATAGATTTGAGTGCAGACATTATTTGATCTTTTCCTTTACACAGAAAATATGCGCAAGCGTTTCTGGTGCAGTTTTTGTGTGAGTCAGTGTATTTCAATTTTCGGGGGCTAACAAACTGAACAGTTTTCGGAAAAAATAGACTCGTTTTATTCTCATAAAAGATGTCGGCAGCGTTTTAAAGGAGATGGTCCGGTCACGGTGAACACATGTTTATTTGTAATCCGAGCCTTCTCAGACCGAACCACTATAGATAATCTCAAAGAATCTAGCAACATGTTTATTATTTATTCTAGCATGTCCAACGGAATGTAAGTGTATACATAAAATTGAAATATATCAAGGTTCTGTTTGTTGGCATAAATACCCATCAAAATACATAGGATGTTTTTTCTATGTTTAATGAATGAGACTCATAGGTAGTGGTAGGTAGGTAGTCGAGGCCATTTAACTCTTTTTCGCAGCAGTCCATGCAGTTTTCCCATTTTTTAAACATAACTCTGAAAATGTCATTTCCCAGTCATGGATCTTTCCCACATTCTAGGCCACAATGCCCCTTTCCAGATCTCAGGGCTTTTTAACCTATTTAACAGGGGTCGAAATTCGGCCTCTTCCCAATTGCAAAAACCTCTATTTTTTCCCAATTTTGGGGTAAAAAAATCCCATTAAAAAAAAAATATATGTATGTATGTATATATTTTTTTTTTTGGTGATTAAGTGACATACTTTATATAGATAGTATGTTAAAATATCTCAGTTCTAAAACATAATCAATATTTTACCTAAAACTACATTTTAATGAAATTTCCCCTTAAAAATACATTTCCCAAAACAACGAAAATCACGCTATTTTTTTCCCTATTTGGACAGTCTCGTGCTTATTTTTCCCAAATTCAGCAGGCCTAGGCCTTTTCCCAGTTTCCTTGAAAAAAAAGCCCTGGACCTAGTAAAAGGCTCTGGTGGTGTTGAGGAGGGGCAAATTTTTTTTCATCTCTTTAACTGTTATTTGTGAAATTTATTTTTTTGTTATCTGTTTAGTGTTATTGAGAATATTCCATTAATCTTTGTTACCTGTTATTATCAAATTCTTACTCCAGTCCCCATCCATTCCATACACAATTAATCATTCATTGTATCAAAGTACTTTGGCCGTTATCTAGTAAGTGCCTGTGTCATATTAAAACATTATTGATACATTTTTAACTTGCGACTATCGTAAACATATGTGTAAATTTGTCTAGCCTTTTCCTTATTTTATGTAGGATCTCTTTACTGGTCTAATTACACTAAATCAAAAGGATGTGCTCGCCTGGTAGTTCTGTATTAAAGAGTGCTAATCTTCTTTTTTTAGTGCAGTTTCCTGTTATTTTTTGGCTGTAACTGTATTCTGGACATGTTGTTGATATTTGAAAATGCAGCTCATCATGTTTTTGACAGTTTTTGATAAAACTTTGAGAAATGAAAGTAGACAGGGTATGAAATTGCAAGGGGTAAAAATAGTGTTGACCTTTGACCCGGTGTTAGTATACAACTGAATAAATATTTCTTAGAAGGTATTAAACCCCCTATTTCCTTGTTGGTGTTTAACAGCAGGCATGTTTATATGCATGATAAAGTAAGTTTTCAAGAATTCTAACGAGGATTGAGTTTTTAGCAGGTTGTCAACATTCTAACTTTACTATGGAAGGCAATGGAGACTCATTTACGCTATTATAACCTTATAACCTTACTGGAAACACATATTTTTTTCTATCATATACCAAAATAAACTCTTCTAACTGAAATAAACTCTTCTTAAACACAATTGCTGGTACCATATTTTGTTATAAGGGTCGAAATTCGACCCATTCCGTCTCAAAAATGTATTTTATTGCAGTAAACCTCACCTACTTGGAACCCATTTAAAATTCGATGGAGAACCCGGAAATCTCGCCGTGTTTTGAACCTGTCCTTTTTAAACAGTCAAGAGATTATTATAATTATAATTTATTATAATATACACATTTGTTTTTTCTCGAAGTTTTGCGAATGTGAATTTTAGAAACGCTAACAAGAAATTTGCGTTAATTTGTTTGTTTATTAAACGAAAACAGTGCACAGCAAGGTCACTTAATTCGTTTTTTCCGTAAAAATAGCGGAGAATAAGGCCTGTGACATGTAAAAGTCGCACGTCGTAGAGAACGCTAACGCGCTGTGGAAACTTTCTTTACGACGTGTGAAACTTACGACCTATACCGATTACGACGTGCGAAACGTACGATCTACACCGATCACAGACGCTTCAAAATTGAAGCGCTTCACAGTCCTAGAAATAATGAAAAACATATAGAAAACTCCTTGTACTTCATAAAAATGTAAGCATTCTTCAGAATTATTTATTTCTGTCAACAATGGAACGCCGGTAAGTTACTTTTGGCTTTCAACTGTAAGTCTGTTAATCACGTCTGCGTGACTTCACCGTGAGACAGGAAGCTGGTCAAAAATGCGACCGGAAGTTTCAAAATGGCGTCGTCCGCGTCGTCTGCCATCTTGGAGACAATATTCAAGTTTGACGCACTACGAAAATGAAAATTAGTAGCGTTAGTTTAGTGAGTATTTAACATATTCATTCCAATGCATACATGTACATACGTGTAACCTATAGTCGGGCTTCGACCGACCTGCCTTCGGCAGGTCGAGCTTTGCCCGTAATAATGTATAGCTAAGACCAAATAAAAACTTATCTGTATTTATACAGTATCTTTTAATTCTTCACTTTACCGTCCTGTCATCTCCATATCGACGACTACAGGTATGTGACTTGAACAAAGCCTCCACAAACTAACCCATTATTAAAAATCGTCTACATATGACGCATGCGTTATACTTCTCTTAATCCTCCACTACTCATATGACAGAAAATATAAAACACAACTATTTATATTTTTTGGTGTAAGTCGCAGGACTGACCGACTGTACGTACCATATAATTCACAATACTTTTACAACACATACAATCTAACAAATCATCATCTCAATAACATTTATCTGAAACTTACTAATCTCAATGTTATATCAACTGTTATTATATAATAAAATACAACTTGCCCCGAGTCCAATGACTCGTAATGATAATTTTACAAAAAATAATTTACAATTCTCTGACCCCGAGTCACGTGACTCCCAGTCAGGCACATCTAATCCTGAGTCAAGTGACTCTCCGTTAGATTTACAATAGTCTTAACCACGAGTCACACGACTCGCACTCATACATCTTCTTCTAAGTCCAGTGACTCAATTCTGTTTGAATCCAGCGACTCTACATTATATTCCTGAGTCCAGTGACTCTAAATTATACTTGTGAATCCAGTGACTCTCAATTATATTCTGAATCCAGTGACTCAATTATACATATACTTTACAATACTTTTACAACACATACAATCTAAATTCAAATCATCATCTCAATAACATCATTTATCGGAACACCTTACTAATCTCAGTGTTATATCAACTGTTATTATAACATAAAATACAACTTTCTCCGAGGCTAATGACTCATAATGATAATTTTAAAAAACATAATTTACAATTTTCTCTGACCCCGAGTCACGTGACTCCCAGTCAGGCACATCTAATCCTGAGTCAAGTGACTCTCCATTAGATTTACAAACGTCTTAACCCCGAGTCTCACGACTCGCACTCATACATCTACTTCTGAGTCCAGTGACTCAATTCTATTTTGAATCCAGTGACTCTAAATTATATTTCTGAGTACAGTGACTCTAAATTCTACTTCTGAGTCCAGTGACTCTCAATTATATTTCTGAATTCAGTGACTCACGTCTACATATAATTCACAATACTTTTACAACACATACACTCTAAATTCAAATCATCATCTCAATAACATCATTTATCTGAACACCTTACTAATCTCAATGTTATATCAACTGTAATACATCTCACAATAATCATTTTACAATTATCTGACCCAAGTCACGTGACTCCCAGTCAGGCACATGTAATCCTGAGTCAAGCGACTCTCCATTAAATTTACAAAACTTCTTAGTTACACGACTTACATTCATATACATCATACTTCTGAGTCCAGTTATTCTCAATTTTAATTCTGAATCTAGTGTTATTATAAACACCTTGCATGAACCATGCAAAACTTCAAAACATAAACCAATTCAATATATAAAATTAAAGTATCTTATCTATTACAAATTCACTTAAACCTTTTAATTTCCTTAAAATAAATTATACGTCTATAGTCGGCCGTACCTTTGTCTGAATGCCAAACACATTCCTTTGTGCGTTGCACGTGCACTAACTGCAACGCCACCTATGATTACTTTTATATTAAGGGAAAGTAATTTTCATCTAATTCTTTCACAATCAAACGTTGAAAATTACATTTTCCTTAATCCTCCACTACTCATATGACAGAAAATATAAAACACAACTATTTATATTTTTTGGTGTAAGTCGCAGGACTGACCGACTGAAGACTAAAAGAACGGTCATGTATCCACCTTAATGTGTTGCTTTTAATTGGTATATTATAAAACCAAACTTAAAGACACTTTAAGCCTTTCATTGAAAGCATCTTTAACATAACCGTCTTTTGCATTTTCACTCAACCATCTCCCAGGTCTTTCGAAAAGTCTATCTGAAATACCGTTATTTGCAGCTGCTGTTGCCCCTCCTGACCTGAGAGAATGCATACAAAAACGTGAAATATCCTGAACATGCGGCTTAAAAGCTTCTAAAAATAGTTCACGCATTGTAGTGTATGACATATGCTTCAAATCACTTCATATTTTGAAACCTTCCATAGTTGCACTTAGATTACAAAATATGTAATTTGTTGAGTCTTCAGTCAATTTTGTCCACAACAAATACTTTTCTAAATTCACAACTGGACACAACAACGTACCAGTTCTAGCAATTAAGATCCATGCTCCATCCCTGTACTTATCTGTTTTACTGGATTCAATAAAAATGCTCATATGTGTACTATCAAACTTAATATCACAACATTTAATTTTCAGCAACTCCTCACTTCTAAGGAAACCAGCATAAGCTATTAAACATGCGCATATAGTTCTCTGATTTTTAACATTTCCTACTGTATATAATGATTTAAACATATTTTCTAACATTACGACAGTTACTTGGGGTTTTTTTATTCACAGGTTTAGCTAACTTCCTTTCACTAGCTTCTAAAATGTTTTTCACTAATTTGGAATTTGTTGGCGAATTCATATCATATAATTCATGTACCAATTTTATACTAAAATGCACTTATTATAGGACTTGGTGTATTAGCAGTTTGTACAAGTGATGCTAAGTAAATAGCAACATGAAATGCCTTAGCCGGCAAAATGTTCCTACCCCCAATTCCATTACCTGATGCCATTTGTTTATATCGATTAAATCCACGATAATAATTTTTAACTGTACTTGTAGCCCTAGAGTCCTTCAATAATTCTGGGAGCAGGGTCACTTTGTCCGCCAGACATTCCGGTAACTGTTCAATTTCTTCAGCGAAAACCTGAAAAAATAGATGTATAAACAAAAACTTTTATTAACCTTATATTCTATTTTGGAAATAAAACATTATGTTATTCGTTACTTGATCTGTATTCTCTACCATAATAATAAATATTCATTATTTATAACAACTAGCAAACAGAAACAAAATAGAAACAAAATAAAAAAAAATATTTTTGAAAGCCCAAATGATTAAAAACAGCAACAAGATCAAATAAACCAAACTATGTGTATATATATTATCTGCGTATACACATACCTATGTCAACAACAATGTTATTTTATCTTTTATAAATACATTTTAATATGCATTATTATTTGACTTCATTTTCCTGTGAATCAATTATCTGCTACAATTACTCAATTAAGCAGATACACGATTCCGTTTAAGGTAAACAACTCTTGTATACCTGACCAGTACACTTTCCAGTTAAATCATGGCGTAACTCCCTTTCATAATGAAAAATCTAATTTGAACGCTATCATCCTGAACAGTAAATGTGGCGTTCCGAATATACCTTTTCCATTTTTACAAGGAAGATAATCAGTTTTCCTGGTGGGAAGATCAATCCAATCGATCACATTCGGAATGAAATTGCCTTGTTTTGGACACAATAAAGGCCAATAATTTGCTGATTTCCAATAAGGAACTATCAAAACACCATGTGTTTTGTTTTGTCTCATTTGTTTAATTACCCTAGAAACCAAATTAATTGGTGGTACAAACAATCCAGATGAATTCTCCCAATTGAAAGTGAAAGCATCAACCCCAGAACAATGTTCGTTCCAAAACCTTGAATAAAATACTGGCAGTTTTGCATTATGTGTTGAAGCAAACCGATCAACTTCTAACTGCCCCCATCTCTCCTGAATAAACTGTAAAATTTCAACAGAAATACCCCAATCGTCCGTCTCAATAACCCGAGACAAATAGTCAGCTCTACCATTTAGTTCCCGTGGTAACCATTCTATTTCAATCGTTATTGAATTAGACATACACAGTTTAAATATTTCCATTGAAAATCTTGCAATTCTGGTTTCATCGATCCCTTTTGCACAATATTACATACTCCTGTATTATCTGTAAACCATTTAACTCTCTGATTTTAAGTATATCTGTTAAAGCTAACAACACTCTGTATACAGCCAAAAGCTCTCTACATGTGGAGGATTTAATACTCTCATCTTCTGACCATGTACCCTGTACTACGCCATTAATGGTATTTATCCCATAACCTCCATAACCCTCCCCACTAGCATCTGTATAGACGATCTTAGAACTGGTATTACAACAATCTAGTTTTCTACCATTAACATTAACAGATATCAAATTTTCTTTCAAAACTGTAACTGAGCTATACTATCTGCTGAAAGTTTGATATAAGAGTTCCACGTATTAGCGTTCAGAACATCCATACTGAGGTATCTAGTCATAATTTGGGAAACATTTCCAATTGCTATGTTCATGGAAATAATATGTCCAATAACACTAGCAACTTTTTCCACGTGCACACGTGCAGTCGATTTTATATGCATTTGAACATCTTTAATACTCTTAAAAACCTTTTCTATCGTGTTTTCTGGAATATAAACTATAACATTCAAACTATCTAAAACAGCTCCAAGCCATTGTAATATATTAACTGGCTCCCATACAGATTTCTCAGGATTTGGAACAAAACCAGATTCCAATAAATCTGATTTAACTGTGTGAGCTATAATGTTTGTGTTGTCTAAGGTCTTATCACACCCAAATCCGTCATCCAAGTACATGATAGCCCTAATGCCTTCACCCCCCCATTTCGCTATCAATGGTCGGGTGAGCTTACTAAAAATATATGGCGCAGAGCTTAATCTAAAAGGGAGTACTAAAAATTTATAATATTTAGTTTCTCCGTTTTCGTTTCTCCAAGCAAACCCTAAATATTTAGTATGCAGCGGATAAATATCTATAAAATGACAAGCCGATTTCAAATCGAACTTAAACATATAGTACCCTCTTTCTAAATACATTAACGCCAATCTGAGATCTTCGTATTTAAACGATTGTTTCCACAAATGTTTGTTGACAGACCTTAAATCTAAAATAAGGTGATTTTTGCCACTGTTTTGGATAGATTAACTATGTACGGGGCTTCATTACACAATTTAATTAACCCCCTGTTTATTTATCGCCTCCGAAACAAACTCATGTTCTCCCAATGCTGATTTATTATTTTGTAAATATCTACCTTCTGGTTCTGAATAAAGTGAGATTCTATATCCATTTACAATAGTATCTAAAATGTACTCATTTGTATCAATACTTTTCCAAAATTCAATATTTTGTTGTAATCTTTCTTTAACAAGAATTTCTTTTTGCCCTTGTTCAGATTCATAATAATCGTTTGTGAACCTCTGGTCAATGTCAATGTTATTGTTTGATAAAGGTAAACACTACTCATCTTTGAAATTATCACTCCGTTCCAGATCTTGACCTCGGTTGATCTTGTTTGACACGATCGTAGGGACAGTTTCTTCTGATATGACTGAATTCTCCGCACCCAAAACATGGTCCAATATTGTGCTGCATGGTTGTGGTCTCTCCTCGAAAGCCACGAAACCCAGGTTGTTGCATTCCTGACCCGTAAACTGAAATGGGACGTCCTGTTTTCGCTGGGGCACCCCAAACCGGTGTAGGCATAGAGTTAGGCAAATACACAAAACCGGTGTTATCTGTTTTAGCACCTCGGTTAGTTTTTCTCTTGTTCTGTTTGTCTTTTTTCTTTCGAGCCGCCTTCGATTCGGCTTTCGAAACCTCTGAATCGCTGGCTACGGGATTATTTTCGTACTGTCTGACCGTCTCCCAACCGCCTTCCGAAGTATCAGCAATACGGATCAGTTTATTGCGCCTTTTCAGTTTTTCTCCACAGTCATTTAAGAGTTCTTGAACATAGTCCGATTTATAATTCGCTAAAGCCCAACTAGCTTGCTTTAACTGATCGCTGATTTCGGTGTTAAAATTGTGTTGAATTTTGTTACCTTCCCACTTCCACTTGAGGTCTATATCCAATTTCAACCTCTTCAGCTCTGAAGCGACGTTCTGCGACGTACCGTGTACTTCTCTTCTCAGAGACGCAATCTCTTCCGTCTGTCCTCTAAACTCGCCAATTAATTCCTGAATTGTACCATTCAATATCGAAACGTTAACAGTATCGCGCGAATCGCCTTCCGCCATCATAAATTTTACGTCTATAGTCGGCCGTACCTTTGACTGAATGCCTAACACATTCCTTTGTGCGTTGCACGTGCACTAACTGCAACGCCACCTATGATTACCTTTATATCAAGGGAAAGTAATTTTCATCTAATTCTTTCACAATCAAACGTTGAAAATTACATTTTTCTAGTTATATCTATGTTGTATTGTGGCTATTTCTATCACGTCTATGCACGTTATTGTCCTTTTTTCCAGTAATTTGGACTTGTGCTGCGATCCCCAGCTAACATGGAGATGGAAGGGATTATCCGATGAAATAAAGATTACTGATTTCAGCATTTATTGTTATGGTAAGATAACTCATCTTTAACATAGTAATTTAATGAATTGTGAATACACGGTGTTCAACTTATAACGTAACACTTTCATGTTGTAATTGAACCAAATATCTTGACATTCTTGCCGAATACGTTCATCTAATATCCAGTCTAATGATTCCTTCGATATCAAACATTATGACATGAATTATTATGTACTTCCTAATTGTGTTGCATCCGTTTTTTGGAAAAAGGATAGATAATGATATTTTGAAACAAAACTCGTAGATTATACAAAATAACTGCAATACAAATTTTTAAAAAATACTTGTAAATTGTCGTTTAAGGTTATAGTAGTCTGATATGTCCATTTCTGAACGTAAAAAAGTGGAATATGCATGCTTTGGATATTGGTCGCTTTTCACAATTTCAGCGAAAATTAACATGTAATTCGACTTTGAAAATGACAGTTATGAAAACTTCTATTTCAAAACATAAGCTGCAGTCATCTTTATGATTTCCTCCACTATGAAAATAAGTTTCATTACTTTCACTACCGCTCATGAACAGTCTCAATCAAACCGAGACTGCAATATTTCGTATGTGTCGTGCTCGGCCGTTTCCAAAGGTCCATTATCATACTTTTTTCCTATAAGAACAGAAAGAAAATTATATATTTATATAGCTTAAGATTTAGTGGTAAAACACACACATTTGCAAATGATGATGAAACAATATAAACTTTGACCAAATATATCTGTATATTGTGGAAGCGTATATTGACCGCAACTATTTTCTAAGTGTACTGAAAAGCAGATGGAGTTACCGAATATATTTCATATATTTTTGATGAAGTTTTCAGCTTATTTCATTAATAATCGTTATACAACTAAAGCTTTTGTTAAACGAAAAATAAAAACAAATTATATACTCATTGTTTTAAAATTGATCGAAATAATTCTCTTCGACTTATGGCCGTTTAAATTTTTTAATAAACAAACATTTTCCGTGACCATATTTCAGCGGAACTTGGCAGGGATGATAAGTATCAAGCTTAGTTGCGCATATAGTTGCCGTATTCCGGTCAATATATGTTTGGCGCAGTTATGACCCCCAATGCACACACTTTGTCCGGAATTGTTCTCCTGAACTCCTAGCCATATTTCAGCGAAAGTTTATAGGGATGATTAATATCAAGCCTAGTTGCGTATATCATTGCCATGTCCGGTTGAATGATATTGGCAGAGTTTAGGTCCCTTATAGAGAAACTTGGACGGACTAGTACTTCTGAATCCCTGGCTAAATGTCAGTGAAACTTGGCAGGGATGATAAGTACCAAGCCTTGTCGGTGTCGTGGTCCGTATGAATGACTTTTGGCGGAGTTATGGCCTTTTAAAGGCTTTAATACACAAACGTTGTCCGGAGGAGTTCTCTTGAACCTCTGGCCGGATTTCAAAGAAACTTAGTAGAGATGATCTCTACCAAGCCTAGTACATATCGTCATCGTGTTGCAGTCGAGTGGTTTTGGTGGAATAATTGCCCTTTCCCCAGCAGCGGAAACATCTGTTTTTACTAAAAACAACACTGGTTAATTTATTCTTTTTCTGCCTTCTGTATATCTTGGAAAGAATGTGCGTCTGTATCACCCAATCAATAACGATACTAGAATCTTGGTAAAATGGCTGCCGAGTCAAAAAAATAAAAACGTTCTAGGCGTTTGTCATGAGAATAAGCTAGCGTCTCAGATCATCTAGACTAATGTAAGGAGGGATGTTGAAATAAATGAACACAATACTCATCTTGTCAACACGCCCAGGAATCGCACCGCCAGCATTGCTTTGGCAATACCGAGACTTCAAAGTGGAAGATTTCCGGTAATACAGGCGTGCGATCAATATTACGTGAATTGAGGTAGATGTAGTGTGCTAATATTTTTTTTGAAATTAAACTCTTTTTTTTTCTTTCAAAAATCGAATAATGGCATACGTTAGTCAGTTGAACAATGCGACTATTCTCAGACTGTAGGCATCAACGATCTACGCATGTTGGAAAAATCCTTTCTGCTTTCTATGACATTTATTTGATGGGAAATCGAAAAACATGTAGATGCTCATTTCTCTTTATAATCAAGCCTTTACATTTATATTGTGAATTTCCAACAATAGATGTGATGTACGTCTGCGAATTGTTAGACCCAAATATCGTAATTTGAAGAAGATGTATCGATAAATATGCACGGCAATACAGGCGTGAAACCTACAATGCAGGCGAGCTATAAAATAAGAACAGACTCAAGGTGGACATCTTCTTTATTCATATGTAGTTGCAATAGTTTTGCGCTGACCACTCCATATTATAACAATAATTATTGTTTGAATAGATATTAAGAAGCACGCGATAACATCTAAATATCTTAACTTACCTAAAGAAAAACACAAATGAGATTGCTTCGTTGTGGAATGCGGTAATGCAGTATTTAGTAATAGTAATCTACAGCGTGACACCAAATATCTTGAGGACACGTCAAATGTTATAATTTTTCATTTCGAAAAATAATTACAACCATTTGCATCTAATATTTTCGAAAAACAGGAGGCCCAAGATGGCCTGTATTGCTCTACTGGCTATATGGAGTCTGTGATGGGGAATACGACAACAATATGTGCAACTAGGCTTTTTACTGATCATTCCTACCAAGTTTCACTGAAATCCAGCCAGGGGTTCAGAAAAATTAGTCCGGAAGTTTGTGTATAAGGGACCATAACTCCTTAGGGTCCAAACATCATTCAACCAGGAAACAACGATTATATGCTCAACTAGGTTCGGTACTCATTATCCTCGCCAAAATTCGTTTAAACACGAACAGGAGTTCAGAAGAGACTAGTCTAAAATCAAAACCTTTAAAGGATTATAACTCCGAAACAAATCGGATAATAAATAATTATTTACAAATCGGATAATAAATAATTATTTGCAATGAAAACATTATACAAGTGTTTAAAAACAACCATTTCCATTAATTTACTAGTACAACTTAACAACGTTATTGGTCTGTAATTTGAGGCTAATTTTGAGTCTCCTTTCTTAAAAAGTGACATTATAATGGCAAATTTCCATTTATTTTGACATTTGCATTCAGTGAGCGATTTATTAAACAATAATGCCAAAGGTTTAGAAATAGTATGTTTTGTATTTTGTAAAATGCTATGGCTTATTTGTCCTCACGAACTGCTTTATGTGGATTTAATGTAGAAATTGTATCTAAAATTTCAGTTTCGTTAATTTGTATATTTGTAAAAGAATGTTGGTATTCGGAAAGTTGGACATTATCTTCGTTCTTATTTGTTGAAGAAATAGAAACAAAATAGTTGTTTAAACAATTAGCTTTATCTATATCACTGAAATACTACTCTTCTTCGCCGTTTGAAGATTTGGTTTTTAATTGGGGAATATTTTCAGAGTTTTTATTAGACTTAACTAACTGTTTGAGTAATTTCCAGTAAAGTTTTGGATTAGACCGGCTACTTTCTGATATTAAAATTTTCGATATTATCAAAATATTGTTCTTTGGCATATTTCTTTAGGTTATTTACTTTATTTCTAAGAAGTTTGTATTTTAACCAGTTCTGTTCGTTGTGTTTGTATTGCCTTTGTCTTTTGTCTGTCTTATTTCTTTTCGTCTTATTTCTGAGTCGTAACATGGCTTATCATTTGGTCTTATTATTACATCTTTGGAGGGAATGCATTCATTTATATACTTTAAGTCATTATCAGAGAAACGATCGCATGCCTCATCCAGAGAAACGATATCAATAAAATCCCAATTAGTTGTGCTTATTATTTCATTCATTTTATCATAATTCCCATTTTCGTTTTTAGGTCGGATGTAAGACTTTAGAAAATGGAACTAATAAAAACGTGATTTTGTGGTCACTTTTTTCTGGAGTCACGACTATTGTTCCCGCGTTTAATGAAACAAACGAAATCAGAATGGGATAAATTAACGTTGCTGATGTGTTTGTAATTCTAGTGAGTTCTAATATCACATTTGGTTTAAACATATTTTATTTCACATGTTCTTACAACATAGTATTTGTACACAATAGAAGAAAAAGGATTAGAACGAAAGTAAATTACTTATGATGTTCTTCTTCCAGGCATGATAATAATTGTACACAATTGATGGCATGTTTAACAGCAGTAATTTGATACGTTTGTAATATAAATTCTGAAAGTGTGTATGAGCAATGAGTAGTGCTAACAAAAATAGTTTTTACATATTCCAGAATAGCTTGTTCAATTTAGTGAAAGAAACGTAAGATAGTAGAGTAATAAGGCATACAAAACGAAATAAAAAAATAAAAACTTGAAATGTTAAATCGACTGAAAGGTAATACAATTCAGTTGTCATGTTATATCGTTGCTTGAAATTGGGGTAAGTGGCGATTGACACATGGGAGGGGGTGCTGCCGGTTTGAGAATATAACAACAGAAAGAATGAACCGAACTACTAGATAAATCGTTTTGAGTTTTTTATATAATTATGTACCGCGCTGAAGATAAGTATGTTTGTATCACATTTGAAATGTAATTTAGAATCATAATATTTAGCAAATGCCTGTTATTAGAATTTAACTGATCTTCGTTTAAGTCACTAACAATAATTATATGTTTGCATGTTTGCATGCATCTAACGCTTTTTCGATCAATGTGTTTAAATAATCGAAAAGAGAACAGAAGTATTTGGTCGACGATAAACATTGCAAAATAAAATTTCATTTTTATCATACTTAATTTCTACCCAAACTGCGTCAACTGAGGGATTTTCTAATTCAGGTTTGCGTTTAGACACTAATAATTTAGAGACATACGTTAAAAGCCCACTAGAATGCGCAGATTTATCCAAACGATACCTATAGAATCCCTCTAACTGCAAAGATTCATTACTTAATCAACTGTTAAATGTGTTTCAGTAAAACAACGTATGTCAAAATCAAGAAGATTATGTTCGATATATTCGAATTTGTTTCGTGTATTTCTAATATTGAGGTGTGCTACATATGAAATGTGTTTAATTTCATTATTATTTTGATCAGGACCAGAGTTTGCAGCAACATTTCCAGACTTAATAACAAGCAACAGTACAATTTTTGTGTTAAATTAAGAATGCTTCTGCCAAGAACAATGAGACACAAACTGACGTAAGGCGTGATATAGGTTTTAAACATGTTCATTGTAAGAATAAAGTCTAGCAAAACTGAATTACATTTAAACACTTCAGAAAATAATATGCGACTAGACCTGTTATAAAAAATTCCGATTGACATCCTCCACGCCCTTATGTCTTACCCATTAGGTAATAACTAGGATTAGACAATCGGGAATTAAGGTACCGTGACATCGACTCAAAGCAAAACACCACCATACAGAATGACTCAAAGAAGTTAAAAGAAAAAAATGATTTTTGTTTGTTTGTTTGTTTGTATGGTGTTTTACGTCATTTTCAACACATGGAAGGTTATATCTGACGGTCGATTGTTTGTGGTGGAAGCAGACCACCCACTTTTCCTGGGTAGAAACGGTACTGTACACCTTCCGTCATCCGTAAGAATCGACACTGCCTCACTTACGTGGGGAGTCGAAACCGCAGCGGGGAGACGAAGGTTTACAACGCAACGTCGTTAAGCATTCGGCCACGGAGACGCTTGGAACGATGAAAAGACACTAGTATACACACTCGTGGAAATGCTCAGTTAATAGAAAAATATGATAATGATTGTCATTATGATTATAGTAAGATATTTGTGTACCAGCCGGAGACAAAAAATACACAATTTATATAGACTAATACATGTCTTTCTCAGAATAATAATAATAATGCTAAATAATTAGAACGAATTATAGCAAAGGAAAACGCAAAAACAAAAAGCAAAAGAAAACGCAGTATACAATTTTAAATAATCTTCATTTACACTCAGATATGCATGCACACAAATGCATTCATACGTATTTGTACACGTATACACATACATACACATATACGCATATTTACATACACACATACACTTTATATACACATATGTATACAGACGTACACATATACATATATACATATACACATATGCATACATATACAAACATACATACACATATATACATACACATAATTATATATACATATATATATATATATATATACATACACACGCACATACATACATACAACACACACACACATATGTGTATGTATATATGTATACATATGTGTGTATGTATGTGTGTGTATTTGCATATATATGTACGTATGTATATATATAAGGTATACCCTTGTTGATAGCGTATGTACAAGTGTATGCGAATATTTGCACTAATGTGTAGATGCGTATTAATGCATACATATATGCAGGTTTACGTGTAGGTTAGTTTATGTGTACGTTTAAATCGTACGTGTATGTGTGTATATATACGTACACATAAACTAACCTACACGTAATACGCATATACATACACATATAGACACATACACGTACGATATATACGTACACATAAACTAACCTACACGTAAACCTACCTGCATATATGTATGCATTAATACGCATCTACACATTAGTGCAAATATTCGCATACACTTGTACATACGCTAACGACAAGGGTATACTTATATATATACATACGTACACATGATACACACACACATACATACACGCATATGTATACATATATACATACACATGCACACACATATAGGTACCACTTACTCCATGTTTTATATACTAATATGTATGTTTTACATTTATATACCCTTGAAAGGTTCATTATGATTATCCCAAACATATATAGTAAGTCCTTATTATATAATAAGCATCAATTACACAATTTGAGTATACTACCCATTTAACTGATAATAAGTGATCTATATTTGTATAATATACTACAGTAACAACACTCGACAATTAATCTGACAAAACATTGTCTGCTGCGGTAACGTTCAGTATAACATCACCAAGCAATGTTTTTTCGTACGCATTTCACAATGAAAACAGCATGTTCAACAGCATTTCACAGTGAAAACAGCATGTTCAACACAAATATAATTCAATATGAGTTCAGCTCATGTTTATCATGATACACGCACATTCACTGTACAGTATTTGATGTCACAATGTTTACAATATACATTCAGTTCCATCGAAAGTTAAATAGATAAACCGGATACAACATCAGTGTTTTCCTACACTGAAAAACATAATATAGAGATTATTTAACTGCTGGGACAGATTATAGGGAAATCCTTCACTCGACTGTAGGCGTGTGTTGTTTTTACACTCATTCGCATTTCACCGAGTGAAGGATTTCCATATAATCGATCACAACAGTTAAATAATCTATTTATTACATTTTTAATCAGATTTTGTATGATTTAACCAGAATTACAATTGCTATTCGCTCTATTTAGCGTTACCGACTGATGACGTCGACGTCATCAACACGTTATTGACGTCATATCTCAACGTCGCAGTTAGATATTTTTGTGTTCGGAGTTAGTTATTAATATTTATTACATTTCTATGCGTGAAAGATCGGGATTTCTCAGTGCAAGAATATTCATAATCGCTAAATATTAATAACTAACTAAGAACACAATAATAGCTAACGTTGCTAACTCAGAACACAATAATAACTAATGTTGCGACGTTGAGGCGTGACGTCAACAAAGTGTTGCTGACGTTCGACGTCATCCGCCGATAACGTTCAATAAAGAGAATATTTGTTTGAAAAACGTAATTTAAAATGTAATAAATAGATTATTTAACTGCTGGGATCGATTATTGGGTAATCCTTCACTTGATGGTAGACGCGCTTTGTTTTTTCACCCACTCGCGTGCGCTCGTTCGTGAAAAGAACCACACTTCTACCACTCGTGAAGGATTTCCCTATAATCGATCCCAGCAGTTAAATAATCTCTACTTAGCGATTATGAATATTTTTTAAATGAGAAATCCCAATCGTTCACCCATAGAAATGTAATAACAGTATTTTACACAATATCGTCTTACATTGCAAAACATAATAAATATATTACAAATAATTAATACAAGACATACCAAAGCTGTATTTATGTAGACATACAAAATATTATAAAATATTTTAAGAACTGTTTATTTAATTTCACATCAGATGCTAAGTTTTTGTCTTATTTGCCTTCATTTCCTTGACATCTTTCTAATATGATTCAACCTCATTTTTTGGACGGTGCCGTCCTATGTAGTGGAAAATCTGGCAGACAACGAATTTCTACTAGAAACCAAAGATCCCCAGATTACAGCGCGATAAAAATAGTACCATTTGCAAGGCTGTAAATGAGCAAAAGATCAGTACATTGACAACATATTGATAAAATATGTAAGCGTTGGTAAACATGAAGTGATTTTATCTTAAGAAGCAATACGCCGTTTTTGAAGGGATTTGATCCTGTACAAATTAATGTGCATATGACTTATAAAAGTTAACTATACAACGTAAACAACACGTCTACATGAGACTGGCGAAGAATGACGTGATTTTATTCATCTTTACAGTTGTTGTTTGTTTCTGTGTGTGTTTGTGATTGACTCTCGTCATTGAATGCTACTTCTTTTGTTCGATCATGTGCAAGTTCAGATTATGTATACAATACACTTTAAACCATACTCTTTATGTTGAAGGTCCATACTCGATAAACGAAGAACCGACGATGGTGTGCAAAAACGGTAGAACAAAGATGTTTGCTCGCCACAAATGTTTATTGAATATCAAACCGGATGGAGCTCCATACGGCTGTAGAGATTTGACACATCTGGAACACTGTGGTAATTCTTAACTTTCTGTTCATGCATTAATAACTTTTTTTGGTGCAAATTTGAGAAAACTATACATCTGCCATTCATTTAATAGGATCAATGACCGTATTGATCAACCCAGCCGGATTGGATCAGTAACATTACAGGTAATGCCCTAGTTTTACTGAGGCAGGATAGATAGGTAGGCAGGCAGGCAGTGTGGACGGTCGGTCGGTAGGTCGGTCTTGTATTAATAAAGCTCAGACAACTTCGAAAACCAGCTATATCGGATATATTGCCCTTGTTTTATTAAAAATAGTGAACTCTTAAGCCATGTTATCTTGTACCCGACACATAATTGTGGCTAATAACGTTCAAAGTATAAGATCAACAACAATGAAACTGCGTATACTATTGTTTGTGTATGTTTTGAAAGATATGTATATATGTAATCAAAAATTGATCGTTGTTTTTTTAATAAATATAATGTTATGGAAACAAATGTGATAATGTTCAATGACACTGTTTTTCGTGTTTTAGTGAAATTTTGGAGTTAGAAATAAGACGTCTTCAAAGACGTCTAGTGGGAAAAAATAGTGCGGAGACCTACCCTTTTTTGATAATTTTGTATCTAAATGATACCAAAGAAGCTTTAAATATCAAATTAAAATATCTAAACACTATATTCTTTCCCAGCTAACCTCCTTAAAGCTACATATTTATATACATTCCGTTTAACGAAAACAAACGATGTGTATCTGAAGGTAATGTTACTAGCTGGGATTATATGCTTTATTTTTTTTTGGATATATACAGTCACAAGTTGGGTTTTACTTGTATTTTATCAAGATTTTAAAACTTATATTTCCATACACTTTTGAGTATACCTGTATTAATGGTTTTGAGAAGCACCTGTATATATGCCTTTGTTTGGTTAACCGGTCACCCATATCATTCTATATTTTTTACCTAATAGTGAGTGGGTAAATGTTTTTCTTTTCAAAATTACGTATTGAATGTCCAAAAATCAAAAATGTGCTTGTGTCTGGAAATTGTATTGTCACCGCAGCAAACATTAGCCATTTGACATTGCAAAGTAGCTACATACATTTTGTCCATTAAAATGTGTGATACGCAAACAAAATATATGCACTTGTCCCCCACACCCCTCTAAATTAATAAAGATTAGCTTTTAAGTATATTTCAGCCTTCGTGTTTCAAAAAAAGCTTTACAGATATCTTGTATCATATATTTAATTTCTATCAATACTTCTGCTTATTTGCTAACCAAAATAACATCGAGGCAACTCAGACCGAGGCAATTGCCCAAGTGTGAACTGCCTCAGTGTAGATACGGGCCTGATAAATGAGATACCTATTAGGGAACACATATTTATTGCGAGTGTCCCGAGAGTACATGTTTACATTATATCAATTTACTTCAGCATGTTTGTAATCCTAAGATCCTAAACACCTGTAAATTTATTCATATTTCATTTTGAAAGGTACTGAGTACGTACAACGTTAGCATGTTATTTACTGATACCTCTAATTAAATTAACATGAAAATCAGAAACTGAAATCAAGCTATAAATGATTCTTATCGCCATCAGGTGGCGACCTAGAATCACAAACATCTCCTAACGCTTAACTTTTTGTCTTACTGCCTGCCGTTAAAGATCACGTTAAACAAAATTGTGATAAACCTTATGCAAATTCTGGGATTAATTTATTTTGGTCTATTAAAAATTCAGGAGAAAAATTTGCAATAAGCGTCAAGTTTCATCTAAAATGCTTATGACTTCTCTACACTATATACAACCTTACTGCATCACCTTATCAAAGACATGCGTATTACTCTTATACAAAAAACATTCGCTAGGGAAAATACTACATTTTTGGCATGTAATAATAATAAAGCGTTTTTTAGTAACGGCAGTTCAGACGATAACACTATGTGGACTTGCCAAGAAGTTTGTGAAGCACTCATCTTCCTATTATATATTGTTTTCTTCAGGTATAGAACTACCGTTTATAGACAAATTGTTTGTATCCCTATGAGTACGAACTGTGAACCTCTTGTAGCAGATTTGATCTTGTATTGCTATGAAAGAGCTTTCATGTTGTCTTTCATCCGATACTACAAAACTAACATTTCTGATACTGTGGGGTTGTTTGTTGATTTACATATATCTATTGAAAATGGAGAAATAATTAGTAAAATATATGACAAGAGAGATGATTTTAATTATGATATTGTTAATTATTCCTATTTAGATAGTGATACCCGAGCTACATCTTATGGTGTCTATGTATCTCAACTTATTCGTTTCTCTAGAGCTTGTAGTCGTGATGAGGTCTTTAATATTCGAAATAGTTATATAACTAAAAAGCTACTCCAGCAAGGCTAGCGTTACAATAAACTTCGAAAAACGTTTGCAAAATGTTAGTATCGTAAAACTGATCGATTTTTAAAATATAAAAATAATTTCAGAACTCTTCTGCGGCGAGGACTATCACAACCTGACTTCTATGGTGACGTGAAATATCTTTGGTCATGATCACTTTCATACAATCTTTATTAAACTTGTTAAAAGGTTATCAAAAGGGGTTATGACCCTATCATTTTGCAACTTACTACATGTTTAGTGGATTACCCATTTAGAGTTCGTCACTGTTCTTTCCTATTTGATTGTGCGATGACCGGACAGATGGTGGACCTTATGATGACGTCTGCCGAAATCCTTATAGGACGGTAGCGTTTGATGTTTGTCTTTAATCTTGTCTTGTCGTACCCGGTTTGTTTTCTTGTTGCTCTGGCTTTTGCTAAGTCAATGAGTACTTACTTCGTGGCTTTATAGGCTTGTTTTTTTTTTTTTATATTATATATACATGATTATGTATGTGCTTTACTTATATTGCCTATTAATGTTGCCTTGTTTGTTAAAGAATATATAACCTGGCGGGGATATCTTTATTTGCACTGTCCCGTTTATTTGAATGACAATAGGATAAGAGTGAGGGTTGTGCACCCTACCCTAGAACCTGGTTGTCAACCCTTTTGTGTTTGTGATGGTGTGTCCAGCAAGGTTGCTTTTTATTCATCTTTAAATTTGTTCTTAGTTTTTCTGTTTGTTTTTGGTTGACTGTCGTCCTTGAATGCTACTTTTCCTTTGACTTTTATATCTACTTTTAGTAGCATAACTTTTGAAGAAACAAATATAAAGCAAGAACTTACCAAAGTAACCCTCTGGCGTCATTGAGGCTCGAACCTATGATCTCTGCATTATTTAGAGTAAACGTACTATACGTTAACTCAGTATAATAGACGGACTAGATTACATGTAATTCATTTCAAATAAACAAAAATCTACAATTTAAATTCCTTCACATCGCATATGCCTCTAAAACCTTTCTGTCGTACTTTTCCCAGTCAACACGGTGATGATTCATTCTAAATAACCGCTTACATCAATAACAAAATTTAATATATTTTATGAACGAAATTGTTGTCCGTGTTTGATGGATAATTGAATGTCAAACTTATAGTTATTAGTTCGTGAATTATTACCTCAACTAAGCGATGGAAAAGCATCTATTAGCAGGATTCTATAACGGATATTTCAACATTAAAGCACGTTTAAGAATGAATATTTTCAGATACATGTAGACAAAATGAAAATATATTTTGTTTGGTCTTATATGTTAATACCTTTGTCAAAAGGCCAGCACTGTCATGAAAACAATTTTCCTGGAATCAAACTTGTACGCACAGTTATTCCCCTTGTTTTGGTTTAAACAGCATTTCCGGGTCTTGTGGTTTAAACTTTGATTTAACACAGTTTTGTTCTATTGAAATATACAGAAGATAACACCAGCACCAAGAAGACGGAGAAAGAAAACTGACCTGTTCACTCACTTTTGCGCCATACAGCTTTCAAGAATGAATATTTTCAGATTACCTCCCTTTATAATACAAACATAGTGATTTCGCAATTTGAATAAAACATTTTTAGCAGCAACACACTAACTCGGGTTTTTGATGATTATTAATATTGATCAGAATGACTGAGTGATAAGTATAAAATGATGTAATTATATCAAAATTGGTGTACAAAGTGTAACAAACTCAACCCTATGCAAATCACAGCTTAAAATGCGGAAGTTTCTTTTTTTGTTCAGTATATATAGCAAACTTCAAACGACATTCCTCCTAAACGACTTCTCTAGTTTTATGAAACTTCATTGGAAGAATCATTGAGTCGTCCTTTATCAAAAAGTTAAAATAGGGCCGGTCCACCCAAAAATCTAAAGGAATAGTTGAAAAACTCCTTTAAAACTACTTGACAGAAGTTAAACTAGTACTGAGTTCTGCTCAACCCTGGCCTAGAGGGGCGTGAACGGTAGCGAGCACTTTTCACTACCGTTCATGAACAGTTTCAATCAAACCGAGACTGCAATAGTTTTTGTAAGTATCGTGTTCGACGATTTCCAGTTTTCTCTGTTCATGCTTATGTTTTTTTAATTTCACAGGAACAAGATTAGGTCATTCCCTATCAAGATTGCTAAATCTGATCTGATTTATTGAAACGCATGACTGTCAGAGGATGGAACCATTTCCCCATATCAAAATAGCTAAGCCGGGCCAATCCACGGAAAAACCTGGTTGATATGGCAATGAAAAAGCAAAGAACTGGAAATATTTAAAAAATCTATATTTCTGAAATTACAGATCGGAATTTAAAATAATTTCGCATGCACTATAACTACATGATCTTCAATCAGGATTGCTAAAACCGACCTGATTCATTGTAAAACATGGCTGACAGCCTGTGTGGCCATTTCCACTATATATATACAGAAACTTTCAAGCGACACAGCCCCCTAAAAGACTTGTCCAATGTTGATGAAATCTTCACAAGAAGCATCCATGGGTAGCACTTCATCAAAATGGCTAAAATCGGACTGGCCCAACCTAACATTTTCTCTGAAATCGCTTCTCAAAATTCGAAATAATTTCAAAGGAATGATAAGTATAATGATTGTCGTAAAATGCTAGCAAATAACACATTCATTTAACAATACATGTTAAGCTTATCAATTGTACACTTGATATAATAATCATGAACAAAACATAAATTACTCTTGATAGAAATATGCTGCTCTTATTGTATGTTTATCCATTCAATGTAGTTAAAACAATTATTATTAGTAGTAGTAGTAGTAGTATGTACAACACTTGTCATAGTGAATATGTTCACAATAACGTTGCATGTTGCTGCATAAACAAATGTTAAATCTATAACTTTGAAAGGCAATAACTTCAGACCTACTGCATTAACAATTGAAAAACTGATTGTTTGAACTTATCTTGGGTTAGCCATTTAGGGCCATCTTGGCCCTTTTGTTTCAATTATTTCCCTTTCGAAAAAGTTTTAACCTGAAACTTAACCTTGCCAATAACTTCTTTCAAATAGTAGGTCAGTATGTACGCATCACATCTTCAGCCTGACCCAATGAATACATCTGAATACAAAGACCTATAACTCTCTGAACTATATTTGTTAATTAGTTCTCATTGATAAAGGTTCGAACTTAACATTGCCTTTTGCAATTGATTGTGGCTAATTACTTTCAAAGTATAAGGTGTGCAACTACAACACCCTGTTCACATCTTCTGCATGATCCAATGAATACATCTTATAAAGGCCCATAACTCTTTGATTAGTAGTGTTTAATTATTTTTCTTTTGAAAAAGGTTTAACCTGGAAATTAACCTTACTAATTTCTTTCAAAGTATTAGGTCTACAACAATGAGAATATAACTCGGGAGCACTAATTCGTAAAAATTGTTTTTATTGCTATGAAAGGGATTTCATGTTAAGGCTTTCACCAGATAATAAGGCAAGTGTAATTTAAGCCTATAATGACACCTCGCGATATCTAGATTAAATATTAAACATTGACAAAAATGAGAAAAATGGGTCTATATAAATCACCGCACCCAAACGCAATGGCACCGTAGATCCGCACTATACTACAAACATAGAGCAAATATATATACAATGAAAAAGACAATACACAACAGAAAGCGTGGTGAAGGTTACCGACTAGGAACGGTCAGTGGGCAATATGACCCACCGGTTAGCACTCTCTTTTCACCAGTTCACACTTCCTTTTCTACTATGGTTAATGGAAATGTAGCCATATAGCCAATGCAGCTTTCAATGGTTATTTCTCTTGTTTCTCTGGCTTCTGCCAAGTCATCGAGTACGTTCTTTGTGGCTTTCTAGGCTATTGTTTTTTTTGTATTTATATATACACGAGCATCTTTGTGTTTTACTTATATTGCCTATTAATGCTGCCTTGTTGGTTAGAGAATAGTTCATGGCGGAGATTTCTTTATTTACCCGTTTAATTGGGATGAGAGTAGGGTAAGTGTGAGGTTAGAACATGGTTTAAAGCCCCAGCGGTCTTTTTGTCACTGATTGTTCCAAGGCGGTTGCCCTATCGTCAACCTTTTTTGTATTTGTGACGTCATACGCCTTTATTATTACTATTGCCGTTCTTGTTTGTCTTTTTTGCGTGTTTTGGGGTTTACTGTGTTTTGTGAAAGCTGCATTTCCTATTCGATTTTTATACTTACTTTTATTATAGAAAGTTCTAAAAAAAGTGAATAATTGTAAAATAACTATCGAAACCGGATGATGAACAAAGAAGATAGGACCATTAGAATGTTCTTCTGAAATGAATCTGGAGCAGTCATTTTCAAAACTGCGACATCTTATGTATTTTGTATAAACCAAATTCACAGCAACTGTATTCAAAGTAAGCGTGTACTAAAGCGGACTAATGTATAATATGAATTGATTTTTCATGATATTTATCAATATACCATTTATGGTACTTTAGAACTATGGCGACATAGTTTTCACTTTAGAACTATGGCGACATAGTTCTCAAAGTATCGACTACCATATATATTTTAGGGCTACTTTTAAATGGTCATATCTTCTTTGTTTATCATCAGATTTTGATAATTCTTTCATCGTTTTTCAAGTTTTTCCTAATTAATCAATCTGGGTGTATGCCTACATTCTCTTTTATATTATCTATACCAAAACATTCAAAAAAAGCCCCATGTGGTTCCCGGGGGCCCCGTTTGGTCACGGTGCAAAGAATAGGGTCACTGCAGAGCCTTTTGGAGGGGTAGGCAGAGGGGTAGAATCCCCTCCCCCCCACCCACCCCAGATTCATGTTCATTTTATCATTTTTAGTTCATGTTCATTAAAGGTCTTCATCTTGATTCCTGAATTGTTTCAGTTGCCATCTCGCTCACATCAAAAGAGCAGTGGCAGAAAAACAATAAACGTCGCTCCAGCGTAAATGGAGTTTCTACGGATATCGATAGAATTTGCAGCAACTCTGCAGTTCAGGGTGAGAAGGTTCTAGGCCCATTTTCCATATTTTATCTCACTGTACATGGAAATGAGCCTGGTATGTTAGTGCCTGTTAGGCGCCATATAACCTTTCATGTGTTGGTGCGCCTTAAAACCCAATTCAATTAAATTCAATTAAAAAAAGCTGATATTCTGATACTGTCGCTTTTAAGAAAAATAATTAGTAAAACCTATGACAAGAGTGATGAATTCAACGTTGACGTATCAGATACCAACCTTTCATGTACATATGCAAATTCATAATTAATTTCATGCTATTACCTTTAATTATTTATTTATTTTATATTATATCTCTTTATTGCTTTTCTATAAGACTATATTCCAACAACGACCCATGTTAGACCATTTCAGCGTGTAATACCAAACGGTAAGTTGCTTTCATAGTAGTCTAGTAATTATAGGTTTTAATGTCAAACAAATTCCAACAGAAAGTATTTTAGGATTTTTAGAATCACTGACATGTAATGAGTTTCAGAAAAAAACTTCTCAATATAAAGATGGTGGGAAATGCTAAATTTTGGGGTAAAAGTGGCGTTTTTAAGAGAAAATCTCCGGAAACTGGAATAATTTTATAAAAAATCATTTGAGAAAATTAGAATTTTCTAACAGTGCGGAAATGCTCTTCCAAATACATCTCCATGTAAATCACGGTTTTCTAGATGGATATTGGGTTAATAATATGAGATTTTTGGGCAAAATTGGAAATAATGAATAAAATCGTTGATTTCTGTAATACATTTGGTGTTGCTAGGCTATAAATTGAAAAAATACTAAATGAGTTGTAAAAACTTAGTTTCTTACTGTTTTGCAAAGTGAAAGGTACAGAGATGTGCCAGAAAAAAGTCCTTTAGCATACGACGATATAAATTACTTTATTTTTGGGTCTGAAAATGTGTTTTTCATAAAAAAATCGCTGAAAAGAGGAATCATTTTGTAATAAGATGTTTGAACATAAACTTATCTAATGGAAGTGATAAAATGGTGCACAATTATATATACAAATGTTTCATTGTATCGTAAGTTAATGTGAAAGTTCACACTGTAATACAGTCGTAGTACAGGCCTTTAAGCTAAAGAAGTAGGGAAATTGGAAACAGGAATCATTGTTAAGATGTATTTTGAATACTCGAAGTGATATTATCCTATATATGCATATATCCAAATGTTTTATAGTATCAGAAATTTAGTTAGATGCTCAATTGTAAGGTCTGTAGCAAACAAAAGGTCCGTTGAATAAATGTCTAGTTACAATGGTTACGACCATGGATCATGTTTACATCATTTGGAAATTTTATATATTAAATAATGAAGGAAAAACATGATGTAATTACATACATATGTATTAATAACCTTTTGATACACATATTGTATACACTTCATTGAATATGTGGTGGAAATATTGTTCAAGCAATCATAACAACAGGGTTTATAATCATTTAAATAGCATATATAGTAACTTATATTAAAATGGTGCAATATGTTTTATCTTTAGGTGTGATAATTACATTTTAATGAAAAAGATCACCAGAAACTGTATGATAACTCAAAAACACGTTCAAAGTAACTGTATGAAAAGCAATTTTGAAATTTTGCGCAATACTCATGTCGAAGTTGTAGGAGCTTTTGTTCACATCGCCTAATATTATTGCTTGTTTATGTAAGAAAAGAGTGATCAAATAACTAAAATTTAAATGAATCTCAATTTCTATAGAATTCATAGAGCTTACATTTTGGCACTGCATACATGAGATTCCATGCTTTCTACAAAAACCTATTACACATTCAATGCTTTAAATGTACACTCTGATTACATTGTTTTGGTTGTTCATAATGTATATAACCTTTCATTAACATGCAATGCCCACACTTCCGAGAAGCAATTATTTGTTGAAAACACCAAGGTATATATGTTATTTAAAAGATGATGATTGTGATGGAAGACTTGTGTGTTACTAGTGGGATAATCCATAGATTTAGCTAACTATCAGACATCTCTTGTACGAAAATGTTTGGTACAAACTTTGCACAACTGGTGTTTTCAGCTGTAGCACTAATATTACTACACTTGTAAAACATGCATATCCATCACTATTATTATTTTTCCAAAATAACTTTGTACGTTAGTATAAACTTTGTGTTTTGGACTAAACGCCTCGCACTCTATAAAAAGATATATACATGTATTTACATATGTATACAAGCTTGATTACAAACAAGAGGCCTCGCTAACTCAGTGGATATGGCCATGGCTTTGGAGCCACAGGACTCTGCCCCAATTGGTTCGCTCCTGAGGCATGCATGATGGGAAACTTCATCCTACATCTCAAATACTCTGCCTCGCATGGGTTCGCTCCTTTGCGGAGGCATGTCTGATGGGAATCTTCACCCTTCATGGCATCTCCATCTGAAATTGCATTCCCATTATAACCTAATATGAGTGTTATTCCCATTTCATTCAGGGTTACAAATAGCATCTGTGACGTACAAATTATTGATACACTCAATTACTGTTCTACTCAATTGAACGTATAACAAAACAGTTCATGCAATCACAGGGATTAGGACATTTATTTATTCCAACATGCATCCATTACAAAAAAAGTAAAAATATATTTTACTCTAGACACATGAAAATCTTCTAGTCCACTATCCCTATCAATTACAAAAATTATCAATGTTTGAGTATACTTGTTTTCAACATGTCCGCAATGTGAGTATCTAATTCAATCTGGAAATAATGAAACTGGGCGAGTACATATATAAGGCAAAATTTCTCAACTCCCAAAATATTGTTTATACTGCTCAAATGATTTTTGAAAATCGGTTCATGTATATTTTGCATTTTTTTCACCCAAATCATAAAGCCTCATATGTGTGTGGACTTATTTCTGACACAGTAGTGCACATGCGCAACACTTATAATGCGCCAAACTGATACAAGAAAATGATCTTTCTACACTTTTTTAGTTTATAACCAAGTACTTTGTGTATGAAAAGGTTGATTCTATGCAATTGTTAAGCAAGTCGTCAAAAAAAATCGCGGTTTGAGCATTCTTCCTAATTTCAAATGCAATGAAAATCTGATATAATTATGTATATTGAATAGTGAAACTTTTTGTGACATCATTGTATTCTTTGTTTAAGCTAAAATGATTTTAAAAACGATTCTGGTTTTCAACGAATGTTGATGAAAATTGCATTGTTTCGCAAAAATAAAGGCATTTCCATTCATCATACCCTTGGATACTGACACATCGTTGCTCATTGCTTTGTGGGAAACCGTTAGAAATGATCTCTTAGCATTCGCAACAGCTCGATAAATTCCATAGAATCATATTTCGAATTTATGTAGAAGGAATCCATACTGGCTATGTCATACAAATATGGCGGCGCCCTAGACCCCAGCAGATTCCTTCCAAAAGCCATTAAAAGTCAAACCCAAAATTATCATCAATTTTACAATGTCATTTGGCCGATAGATCTATATATATTTTATTTAAATGGAATCGCTGATATAACCTTCCTTCGGCAGCGACTCTTATATTGTTTTAGTAATTGCACATGGTAAGGTAGTAATGAATAGTTTCTTTGAGTTTTTCACTTTGATAACTACACATGGTAGCAATGAACAGTTTATCTGTGTTGCAATGCACGCATCCCATACATGTGAGTAATTGTATTTCCGTGCTGATGTGTACTTTAGCACGTCGTGCTACAAAGGTGAATATGTAATCAATTTGTAAGGCATGTCAAAGATTCGCCCACCTTGATTCAAAATGTTTGGTAGCACAAATTGGGAAGAAAGTGTCTGTTACAAAAACGGTCATGGCGTGTTTACGTCTCCGTGACAACTCTTTTTTTGAATATGGTTTTAACACCCGTGACTTGGTCTGTTATTATGTTAAACTTTGTTCCCAGTTCCTACCCAGAAAAAATGCTATTTTCTCTCGGCAGCTATTTTACGCTTGCGTAAAACCATGCTGGTCTTTATTGTAGTAACAAACATGCAATGCAGATCTTACATTTTAAACGCGTGGCTAACGGCCATACTGATTAGAATACAGCAACAGTGAACTATTTTCTGTCCCGTTGACTTCCGGATAACACAATGTTAAGATTTTCATCGAAACACACAGGTGTGATTCCAAATGTAGACTGAGTATATTTTACAAATGTCTCTTTTAGTTCATACTTGCTTCATTATTAAAGCCCAGTAATTCGATTATATCACAAAACCATTGGTGTTTTTTCTCCATTTCTGTTCCTCGTTTTTGACCCTGACCTCGCAATTTGAGCATCTTATTCCCCCTTCTAAGTTCTGATATTATTAAAGATATGTAATGTACATTTTATACACCATTTTTTCACTTCAATTATATTTGTTGAAATACTTATTTGTGATTCTTTATCTGTGATTTTTGATGAAGGACAATTGGTTTAATTTAAAAGAGCGTCTTATCGATCTCTGATTCCGTGATTCACATGAAGATGGGTTTGGAAGAGGTTTCCTCAGTTTAAAATGAATATAATATGCTGTGTTTTCAAGTCAAAATAAAATACTTTCCATCATTTTTCTTAAAATCATTTGAAGCAAACACTTAAGAGTGTATATATTGATTGAACAATATATGTATTAGATAGTTAAAAAACATGTTTATGAACTTTTTTATAGCAATAAATTTAATAATTTGACTTAAGAGCAAAATCGTCGTAAGATGTTCCATAAAACGGGCCACTGTACTACGAATGTATTACATAAATCAACGATTCTATTAATTTTTTTCAACATTTTGCCCCAAAATCTCACAATGTGAACTTTCACATTAACTTACGATACAATGAAACATTTGTATATATAATTGTGCACCATTTTATCACTTCCATTAGATTAGTTTATGTCTAAACATCTTATTACAAAATGATTCCTGTTTTCAGCAATTTTTTTATGAAAAACACATTCTTAGACCCAGAAATAAAGTATTTCAGACCGTCGTATTCAAAAGGACCTTTCTCTGTGCAAAACAGTAAGAAACTAAGTTTTTATAGCTCATTTAGTATTTTTTTCATGTATAGCCTAGTAACACCAAATGTATTACAGAAATCAACGATTTTATTCATTTTTTCCAAGTTTTGCCCCAAAATCTCCTATTATTAACCTCATATCCATCTATAAAACCTTGATTTACATAGAGATGCATTTGGACGAGCATGTCCGAGCTATTAAATGATTCTAATTTGCTCAAATGATTTTTTATAAAATTATTCCAGTTTCCGGAGATTTTCTCTTAAAAACGCAACTTTTACCCCAAAATTTAGCATTTCCCATCATCTTTATCTTGAGGAGTTTTTTTTCTAAAACTCATTACATGTCAGTGATTCTAAAAATCCTAAAATACTTTCTGTTGGAATTTGTTTGACCTTGACTCTTACTTTCGGCTATAATTACTGGCCTATAGAGAGTCATACCGATAATGATAATGCATAGTTTAATATAAACACGTTCTTGTTATATTTTCAATATTATTTTGTAAATATATTTGTTTTGGTATTGCTAATTTGCCACTGAACATTCTGTTTACAGAGGACTTCCCGTGCCCACTAAACTATGTCAAATGTCCGGACAGTTTCTGTTTACACGTGCGTTTGGTATGTGACGGTCAACCACACTGTCCGCATAGCGAAGATGAAAGATACTGCGGTAAGTACGTTTACTATAATATACTATTAGCGGTATGCACTGTTTAATATATTATCCGGCAGTGTGTGCATACAGTAATTATATTTCTTTTTCTATTTCTCGTATACTTCTTTTTATATTACTCGTATATTTCTTTTTATATTACTCGTATACTTCTTTTTATATTACTCGTATACTTCTTTTTTTATATTACTCGTATACTTATTTTTATATTACTCGTACACTTCTTTTTATATATTTTATATTACTCGTATACTTCTTTTTATATTACTCGTATACTTCGTTTTATTTTACTCGTATATTTCTTTTTATATTACTAGTATATTTCTTTTTATATTACTCGTATACTTCTTTTTATATATTTTATATTACTCGTATACTTCTTTTTTATATTACTCGTATACTTCTTTTTTATATTACTCGTATACTTCTTTTTTATATTACTCGTATATTTCTTTTTATATTACTCGTATACTTCTTTTTTATATTACTCGTATATTTCTTTTTATATTTCTCGTATACTTCTTTTTATATGTTTAGTATATTTTATATTACTCGTATATTTCTTTTTATATTACTCGTATACTTCTTTTTATATTACTCGTATACTTCTTCTTATATTTCTCGTATATTTTATATTACTCGTATACTTCTTTTTATATTACTCGTATACTGAAGTGCAGTGTGTAGTTAGCGGTGTATAAATATATTATTAAGATATCCTGAAAAGGAAGGAAAAGAAATGAAACTAATGTTTTTGTTATTTCCTTTTTGACATATGTATCTTCATCAATTATTTAGACGAAGCATTCATTGTATTTTATATATTAAACCAGCAAAACATATCTGTATACTGGGTCAAAGGGAATTACCTGCTTGAAGAATGCACGGGAATTTGCGATGGTTCAACACCGAATTGTATAATAGTTTAATTATGTGAAATGGTCCTCTGAGACTAATGGCCGGAATTCATAATAATTGGTGACTTTTTGCCAAAACAGATCAAGTCGACCCCTTCGGTCAAAAATATGGCCGCTTGTTGAGAGGGCTTATTAGCTCAGGTGAGCCAAAAGATCAAGAGAGCTTTGGCTCATGCTCATTCTGTGACCGCCGCCTGGTGTCAATCGTTAACCTTTTGCTTCAAACGACATCTCCTCTGAAACCGCAGAACCAAGTTAGATCAACCTTCGCAGAAATGATCCTTGCGTGTGATCCTCTACCAATATAGCTAAAATGAAGGCAATCTATGTAGAACACTGGCTGACATGGCAAAATATTTACACTGAAATTACCACTAGGTGACTCTTTAGCGAAAAAAATGCAGCCGACATATTTCGTCAAAAACATGGCCACCAGTGGATGGGGCTTATTTTCCTTATACATGTATATGTTTATTGACAATTTAACTACCATTAAAGCCATACACTGCAGTTATCATCCACGGTTGGTCATGTGAGCGAATTAGGGGAATTTTGGGCCTCTTGTTTAAAAATTCGAATGGAACAAAATTATTTGCACGTTTGTGTTCATGTCATCGTTTATTACATCGGAGGAATCATCAGAATTTTCATTAACATTAACATTTTCGGGGTGAAGGTAGATTTATTTTATTTAATTGCAAAATGAAAGTGTTTCGAAATTAAATATTGAAATTGTGATCCCTTGTATCAACAAACACAAACAAGAGAGAAAAGTAGCACACTCCTTTTATTGAGTCTGTTCATGAGAGGTAATATTAAGTGCAACGCCCCGTAACACCGGCTTAAACGGTAGTTTACTTTAAAACCAAAAAGATTGTGTTTGATGATCCCAAAGTAATAACACTACTGATCTAGTAAACACCGTATTCATAAATAGACATGCGGAAACGATAACAATAAATACTGATAAAGGTGATCCTTTGAGAGCAACAAACACAATTCAGAGAATAAAGCAGCAGACTCGGTTTTATTGAGTCTGTTCATGAGAAGTAATGAAAGAAGCAACACTTCTCACGCCCCCTAGCACCGGCTTAAGCGGTAACTAACAACTCATTAGTATAAATAGTATCAGTTGTTTTAAATATAGCACACCCAGTCCATCTTTATAAATGCTGTATGTTATTTTGTTTTAGAAGCGTATGCATGCAAAGGCATGTTCAGCTGCAGAAAAAGTGGATCTTGTCTACCACACGACTTGGTGTGTGACGGTATACGACAGTGTCCACATGGGGACGATGAACGACTCTGTGGATTTGTATGTCCACCACAGTGTGAATGTACCGGTGTGGCTTTTATGAAATGCAATTCATCCTTACCATTTGTTAGTTCTACAGCAACAGCCAAACACGTGCGTTATTTGGATCTAAGCAATTCAGTTGTGTCGAGTCCTCGTTTTAGCGAGTTATCCGTATTTCAGTCATTGATGGTCTTAAATATCTCCAGGTGTGGTGTAAACACTATAATGTCAAATATGACAAATAACACATACAACAGAAACCCACTACAGTTTATGAAAATCTTAAGGACCCTTGACCTTTCAGACAATATGCTTGAACGCGTAACAATAAACGATTTCAGCGGATTATACTTCTTGCAAAGACTTATCCTTACCGGAAACTCCCATCTAGTTACTATAGAATCTGGCGCATTTAATGATTTGAAAAAGGTCACACATTTGCATATTGCATACTGTGGAATAAAAGCCGTAGATAATACTACATTTAAAGGCATGAACAGTTTGAACTATCTATACCTTAATTTTAATCCGCTGTATATAAAGGCAGGAGCCTTCCATGGCCTCTCTAGCTTGTCATATTTAGATATCCGCGGAGAAAGTGTTGAACTTGAAAATGAACATTTTATTGGTATCGAACAATTGGTTAAACTTTACACAGACTCTTCTGCTTTATGCTGCGTTATGGAAACAGTTAATCCTCTTGGTCTGTGTATCTCACCAGAAAACGCGATCTCGTCGTGCGAACAGCTTATTGAAAATGATTTGCTTCGACTGTGCATTTGGGTTATTGGATTATCTGCTACGCTTGGAAATAGTTTTGTCATTGGTTATCATATTAGACGGAGTATTCATACCCAGAGGTGGCATTCGTATACAGTTTTCGTTACCATTTTAGGTGTATCGGACTTTTTCATGGGGATTTATACATTGATTATAGCCTCTGCAGACGTGCGTTTCAGAGGAAATTACGGTATCCATGACATGACATGGCGAACGAGTTTACTATGTACGACTGCCGGGATTCTGGCCTCCATGTCATGTGAGTCATCCGCAATGCTTATTTGTCTAATTGCAATAGACAGGTACCTCGCTGTCAGATTTCCGTTTTCAAAACTAACTCCATCACAGTCGCTGATATTGGGTGCGCTTGCTAATATAATATCAGTCGTTCTGGCGGTAATTCCGGTCGCGACGGATGCTTATTTTGGGGGAAACTTCTATTCTAGTTCCGGTGTATGCATTGCTCTTCCTCTAAACGGCAGTCGTACGAAAGGATGGCAGTACTCTGTAGGTGTATTTATTTTCTTCAATGCGATATTGTTCGTTGTCATTGGAATCGTGCAAGGGTTGTTGTATAAAGCGGTTAGAGCGTCAAACATACAATCCAACAGAAAACAAGGTGATGGGGATGCTGCAGTGGCAAAATCACTTGCGGTCGTCATAGTAACGGACTTTTGTTGTTGGTTCCCTATATGTGTATTAGGTAAGTACATTTAATTTCATAGCATTTTACCACCACAAGTAAAACTAAATCGTGGATATATATATATATATCTATATACTGAAAAAGACAAGAAACGCATAATGGGTATTTGCGCTATATATTGTATGTTTAATATGCTACTGCTAATCGAATGTTACAGGACGACATTAGGCCTGTCTTTCCGGAAAGAAGGCACTACTCCGGCCGATAAAAGGCTCTGGGTACTGTTTAACCACTCATAGGATATGTTGTCTGCTTTTTATACGCAGGCTTCATAACCGCTGCTCCCAAATAAATTCCATTATGTTTATTTCGCTCTTCGGGGCATTTCATTTTATTAGATACTGGGACCATACGCCGTACGACATGGGGAAGACGTCAACTCTATGTCCACCGCCATATGCATGCCATCTTCGGGTTGGTTAAAATTGTGTGCTGTTGATTTTATGAATATTGAGTTCTGTTCAACCCGGGGCTAGAGGGCGTGAGCGGTAGCTAGCATATTTCACTACCGCTCATGAACAGTCTCAATCAAACCGAGACTGCAATATTTCGTATGTGTCGTGCTCGGCCGTTTCCAAAGGTCCATTATCATACTGTTTTTTTTAAACTGCACCGAACATACAAATGATTACCCCTTTAACGTTTCGTTATCGGCAGAATGCGCATTTGGCTCAAGCAGATGAGCAAACATAGGCTTTAAACATTGGAATCTCTTAACATTAAACACAATACTGAAATGACTGGACATTTTCAAGCGAAACTTCAACATTCATAAATTTCGTGTAACCACGTATACTTTGATTAAAATGTCTACTACATGACAGAGTTGTCCTTTCTGTAATTAGATGTAGCCCGATTTTGTACAAAACACTTTGAGATATATCTGAATATAACGTGGAATTAGGTGTATATACTAGTGTAGTATATGGTTTAAACCATATATAATAGTGTAGTATATGGTTTAAACCAAACGTTTGATTATGCGTTTCTTTTTCGTTTCAGTATATTATTAGTATATACATTAGTGATACCATGATTATTACAAGACAAAGCAAATTGATCGACTGTTATACACATAGGATATCAATTTGTTATATTACATGTGTACACATTCAGGATTATCTTATTTCCGGAATTAAATCTACATATGGAAGGAAAACGCTCAATGGTATACGTTTGACAAATAAAAGTGGTTTTCTCTCATTACAACAACGGTTTCAAATACACTCTGGTCATTTGTAGAAATATCTCCAAATGTTTAACTAATCTGGTAGGAAACATAATGTCTAGTTAAGGCCAATCGCATTAAAAGTATATCGTAATTACTCTTTGATTCTCTCCGATACTGGATCTGACAACTTTGCCGTTGAGCTCACGTCAGATCGACCTTTCATCTAATCAATATTCATGAGAAGATAAACTAAATTCAACCAATGAAATCGCGCGTTTCATATGCACTTCAGATGACATTCGAATGAACTGAATAAACGAAATGCTACATAAAACAGATCTATCTCCGAATAAAGATAAAGTTTTCGTGTTTTATTGATGTGTTATTGCACGATAATTTCAAAGAAATGCAGTAAATGGCACGTTTTACATCAAGATACGAAGAAAATCATCGCTGTCATTATTACGACATTAGATATTTTATATAGTAACCCACAGTACATCCGGCCCTCTTATCTCAGTTGATAGCGTAATCGACCGCTGACCCACGATTGTCATTTTAGTGTGGGTTCAATCCCATGAATCGGCAAATATTTGTTTACCGCTAATACAAATTCCATTAATTTTCATTAAATATACAATAATGGTTGGTGTATTATTTTTGTCAACGCATTTATTTTGTGTTTTATAAGCTAAACATTACGTACATTGTCTCTTTCAATATCGAGCCTAGACTGCTTCACAACGTTTTACTGAAACGCGACATGCGCAGTGAAGTTGTCAATACCGAACAATTTTGTAGGCTGAAATCTGATTGGCTACTCGTAAGGTCAAACTGACGTGACCTGCAATGGAGCGTGGTCAGATCATTTGTAGCGAACAGTATGGTATCGTGATAAAGGGTCTGATTTTAATGAGATTGAGTACAGACAGACCAACTAATCTGATATCACTGTAGCACACCATCTACGAATACTCGATAATTCCAAATTATCGCCCAGCCATTTGTGAATTTATTTCAGATAACGTTTTTCAAGATAAATGTGATTACAATTTTAAAAATAACAGTATTTAAACAAAATTCAATGAATACGAGGGCCGTTCAGATATTACTTGGACATTTTTAATAGTTATTACACTTTTATAAATCAAGTAAATTAAATTCTACAGCAATACAAGTTTACATTTTCTCTTTCATGTCAGTGTATATTATAAAATTATCTGAAACAGATTTCAAGAAATACTATGATGTTTTTAATTAAGTGTTTTCATATTGGCCAAATTATTGGTCCAAGGCCGCGGGCTAATATGACAGTCCGAGGACCAATAACTGGGCCAGTATGAAAACACTTAATTAACGACATTTTTATTAATTAACTGCTTAATATTTCTCTTTATTACTATGTTTTAAATATTATTTACAGGTAAGAAAAAACAAGATATATATGTTCAATATAACATGTAATAAAAAGTATGTGATTCAAATAAATCTTCCACTGTTACCGCTCGATGGCGCGTTGTAAAATCACACACGAACGTGATAATAGCTATATTTCAGCGAAGTCGATGCAACCGAATTTACAAATAATCAAACCTTAATTATTTTTATTGTCTACATAACATAGGCGAACATAGCTGCGACGTTGTGTTTTTGTTTCTCTTCAAAATGGCGTGCTTAAAGAAAACAAAGCCTTGATCATATTGGCCGTGTTTGGCTTATCCAATCAGATTGCTTGAATTTCATATTGGCCGAGTTTTCTCATATTGGCCGAGTTTCTCTCCAAATCGACCTTGTTTTTAACATATGATGCGTGCAGTTTCCTGCAAACTACGGCAGGTATTAAGTAGTCAATTAATAAGAGTTTTTACAACTCCACTGTAGACGCCACGTCATTTATGTGATATGGTGTCGCCATAAAAACCAACAACAACCTGACGTTATAAATGATGAAAAATGCTAGAATAACAGACGTAATTGTAATTTAATTTAAATAAATAAATATATATTGTACAGCAGTGTTGAATAATCATATTTTATAATTATATCACAGCTTTGGAAAGAGATCATACGAATTCGATATCGAGATTAACATAAATGTTCAAAATATTTATAAAACAAATAGCATAGCCATTCCAAAAGACATGTTTATCGAAGATTTTAAAAAAATTATATTTTTGTGTATTTCGTTTTTGCATTAAACCTTTTGTTTTATTAAATTGTCCTATTCTTTAATATTTTATTAACATTTTAGTGCTCCGTGATTTTTTCTGACCTCGTCAATTTCAACTTAAAGCGATGAAGTGTTCGTCTAATTATTTATATTTATCATAGTTCTCCTTGTTCAATATTCATAAAATTTCCTAATCGTAAATTTGGAATATCAGTGAAAATGCTACTTAAGTTTGTTGTATTTTTTTGCCGACGATTTTCCTTTTATTTAGCCATTCTCGAAATGCAGTTATGAAATACAGACGTCACATTTTGGACTGCTCCGTAGATGGGATTCTCGTCCTATTACATGTATATCATTCATTGCAACGTAACTAGACATGGTATCGATTTCTTGTTTAAATCATTTGATTTCTTATGAGTTGGATTACAACATATATGAATCTTAAACGTTTACGTCAATACATGAGTGTGCGATATCGAAAAAGTATTATTTGAACAGCCCTCGTAGAAACATTTTAAACCGGAAAAACACAATAAAACAGAGGAAATGTGTCAGTTTCGTCGCAGCGCTTTTCGAGCGTTTCTGCTCGAATTCTGTGCTGTTTTACTCCTTGAGGTCTGTGATGTACGTCACAATTAACGATCGATTTGTTATGATTATTTAACTCTTTATTTACTTTATCATTTCTTAAATCAAATAATAAAAAATCGAGTCTTGTGTTTGAACGGGGCAGTAGCTAGACTATATATTAATTCCTGATTTGAATCACATGCTTTATTACAAAAGGGACAGTCAATATTTTGCTGATTAAAATATCAACAGGGATATCTCCAATTTGTTCTCCGTGATATTCCCGTCATGGCAAGAATGTTCGTCTACATTCAAGTTTGTCTGCTTGATGTTAGGAAAAAGGATGAATGAATTATGTTTTTTTAAATCAGAGACGTAATACCACACACGACCTCTGGTCAAATTAAATTGATTACATAGATTGATTGATTCTGTCTGTAGCTGCTCTTGCATAATATATTTAGGATTTAAAAATAAAATGACAGAAAGGTCAGTCGCATGCTCATCTCCATTTATATTCTTGTGTATTTATTGAATATTCATCGATCATTTGTGAATTGATGTTGACAACTGCTAATGTTTTAATGCATGTATTTTACACAATGCCGTCATGCAACTATTGACGTTACTGATGTTACTGTTGATGCGCGTGGCTTTTATCTTTTCACAGGTGTAAGATCAGGCTTTTCATCATCCATGTAAAATACGGATAACCTTACCCGGTATGCAAGAAACGATTCTACTGTACTACCTATGCTTTCAGAAAATATATAGACAAACCGTGATATATTACACTATAATTCACCATAAACGATGTTCTATTTCTATTCTAGTACGCCTAAAATGCGAAAATATTGCACACTGAAATCTTTCGCATTGCCTTGCTTACTCTCCTAACGTTGCAAATATTACAGTGATATATCTTGAATATAACGAGATATTTTAAACTAGGTTATATAGAATAAAATATCCTCCGCGCTACCGACTGCGCCACGCCAGCCCTCATGCTGAGTAGACTGATGTACGAAAACATCAAATCCACAGGCGAAACGGTAATCGTTGAACGTTCCAAAATATGTGTTTATACCATTCAGGGACTCATAATATAGACGGGTCCTGTACCATTCAAGTATATTAGACGAGTTCTCTAGGAATTCAAGTTGTAAAGCATGCTTATCTCCAAGAACATTATTCACAGTGAGATAACCATAGACAAATACAAAACCCACATAAGGATCAGATGCCTTTGGCAGCTTAATAAAATCAGTAACGGATTAAAGGTCAATGTAAGTACCGTCCCATAATCACGGTATCTAATAGGTAGGTAATTAGTGCGTTATGTAACAGGTACTGATAAGGATCAATAATGCTCAGTGGAGTAGCTAATTAGTTCCGCTCATTATAGGGCAACATGACAATCTACTGCGTTTATTGCTTTCCCCAAATGGTTTAACCTCATGAGGTCTGTCCAATATAATAAGCAGTCATAAATCACTATGACCCTCCTCTGCGTGTGGTGTCTCTAATTTTTTAATAGAACACTGTTTGGCAAGAGTATTGACGTGAAAGTTGCAAATGTCCAATCATACGTAATAAAACAATTATATTTAGGGTTATTAACATGACCTAAAAAGCTATTTTATTTAAAATTAAACGTTACAAAACATGTAGATCTTAAGGTATGTATATGTAAGCGTTTATAAAAACTGATATTTTGTAATGTTTAATTTATAAATAAATGCATAAGTAAATATATTTTATTTGTACATTAAAGATAATTGTTAATGTAGCTATCCTGCCAACAACAGTCAAATTTTACAAAATAGATACATAGTGTCTAAACCTTCTGTTGAAGAGGATTATATATATATAACTTGCATATTTTGAGAATCCAAACTATCTAGACACAATATAAACGGCTTTAACCAGCCATGCCAAACCCCAAAACTGTAGCAGCGAATTAGGAGTTACCAACCCATAATTCATTTTACGTATATTCATTTAGGGGTATTATAGAGGGGCCCTTATATGCAGGAGGAAGAAACTCGTTTTGAATATGCTGTGCCTTGAGTCTCTAAATGACCATACAAACTAGAATCAAATCCATTCATATTTGGGCAGGATCTGTATTTTTTCTGAGATTTAATTACCCCAAGGGGGCCCCAGTGGGCGGAGGCAAAACAAATAAATAAAAAATAAATAAAATAAAAAGTTAGCCTCCTGTGGGATTTGAACCCACAATCGCAGGTTCTCAATATAATATATTATCCTGGGCCATAAGTCTGGCGTTACTGGTTTGATCAGGCTCGTTTTCCGAACTTTTCCGAGCTTCCATTGATACTAACAATCAGGCAAAATTGGGTAAAGATCAAAACATAAATGAAGGTTCTAGAGTGTTCACAAGGCTGAAATGACATTATTCAGCAAAGCAAGGGCCATAACGCCAGTGTTACTAATCTGATCTGGCTAGTTTTCGAACTTGTCCGAGCCTTAATTGATATTAACAACCTGTGCAAGTTTGGTAAAGATCAATTAATAAATTAAGGTACTAGAGTGTTCACAAGGCAGAACATGGCATTTTTCAGGGAAAAAAGGACCATAATTCTGGAGTTACCGATTCGATCTGGCTGGTTTTCAAATTTGTCCAAGCGTTTATTCGTTTGAGCAATTTGAGCAAGTTTGGTAAAGATCAAATAATAAATGAAAGTGCTAGAGTGTTCAGGGGAAAAAGGATCATAATTCTGGAGTTACTGATTCGATCTGGCTGGTTTTCAAATTGTTAGAGCTTTCATTGAAATTAACAATCTGTGCAAGTTTGGTAAAGATCAAGTAATAAATGAAGGTGTTACAGTGTTCACAATGCAGAAAATGGCATTTTCAGATAAAACAAGAGCAATAACCCCGGTGTTACATATCCGATTTGGCTGGTTTTTGAACTTGTACGAGCGTTCATTGGTATTAACAATATATGCAAGCGTGATAAAGATGAAATAATAAATGAAGGTGCTAGAGTGTTCACAAGGCAAAATGTGGCATTTGTCAGCAAATCAAGGGCAATAACTCCGGTGAAACTAATCCGATCTGGCTGGTTTTCGAACTTATCCGAGCTTTTATTGATATAAAGGCCCTGGCAAAGATAGGTGAAGATCCGATTAATAATGAAGGAGCTAGAGGGTACACAATGAAAAAGTTAACGGACGGACGGATGACGGCCAACTCGTCATCCCATAGGCCAGTAGCGTAAAAACTTGGAGTTTGCAATTTATGTTCCTTAATCTCACAGGTTTTAAGATAATCAACATTTAGTAATTCATATTTGCAAACAGACTTTGCTTTCAATTGTTCAAATAGTGAATATTGATGTAGAAAAAATGAATTGAATTGAATTGGATCAACAGCTACGGTCATATGGCAACTTTCCAGCTTCCATTGGTGGAGGAAGACCCCCGAACCACCTACGTTTCGCAAGGCAGCTGGATAGGTTCCTCACAGATGTAGATAAAACTTATGGGTTAGAGTTTTAAACGAAGAGGATATGAGAACCTATATCGCTCATCAGGTTTTAAGCCGTATGATATCCAACAGATTTTTTAAAATATATATGCTTTTTATCTCATTGATAATTCGATACTGATAAAAATCGTCTTGACAATTTGGTGAAAATCGAGTGGAAAACGCAGTTTCCCTATATCAAACTATACACAAACTTTGAACTCCCGTGTCAGGGCCATTTTTGCCTACAAGGAGACAAAAACACAAACTTGAAAGTTTAGTACCTAACGATCAATGGTCAAAATATGAAGGACTTTAGTCAAGATATATTTCCTTTATTTTCTCCTATGAATGAACTTGTTAAGATTCGGCACATAGTTATAACTGCCTATTCTTAACATAGTTCACCATTAAAAAACAATGTTGTTTTTTAGATATCTTACAGTTTAGGCATGACACATTTTCCATGTTATGGCCACTTTCAATTGCTTACTATTTCAGAACATGCACAACCATGAAATTTAATCCCAATATTCAAATAAAACTATTTTTTTCATTCATAGGCGTTTGCATATAATCTTATTAATTGTAAATATATAACAATACACAACTTATTGGTTAGAGAATGATATAATAATATATGTATGTTACTGCCTTAGACAGACAGCCTTGAGAATTTGAAGGGGAAAAGACGGAATAATAAATCACCATAACAATTTTAAAAAAACTTAGGAATATGGAAAAAATAAATAAAAAATTAAGAATTGACTGACGCACATTAGGTCAAATAAAATTAAATGTGTGGCTGCTATTACATGCTAGAACAATGTAGTAAGTTATTAGGAAAAAATTATTTTCTAAAAATATTTTGTATAATAATTGCGTATTCCCCACCCCTCTCTCTCTCAATACTCTTAAAACCCCTACCAAATTACATTAAATACATATTTGTTGACATCAGGTACAGAACAGATAAAATTTAACTTAAATAATTGTGTTTTTTTTATTAAATGTTTAGTGTTGGCCCTTAAAAACAGGGTCGGTCGGGAAACCGGAACCATGCATATAACTTTATCTGACATTATGAAAATTTGACATTAGCTACTGACGTTCAAAACTGCATACACATGGAAAATTGGCAAATCAATTCTTATATTTAAATTATATTCCCGATTATTGTAGCAAGGTCAAATACTTTTCAAGTCATGGTCCATTATGAGAGCTCTTGAGCTCTTGGTTAGGTTGCAGGATACAGTTTTATGAAAAGGGACATAACTCTACCGAATAAAGTCGGAATTATTGGACATACGAGGGGTGTTCGAAAACTTTTGCAAACGCACTGTATACTCGACAATCACGGGATTTACCTGTACAAAACCAATACGAAACGGATGACTGATCATCACTGTACATTGTGTATAAATATAATTGAAATCCACAAACCGGTTCTTTTGCAATTTCGATTGCTTTCAGGTGTATTCATAGACACTGCGTTGAAAATGGTTAGAAAACGAATAGAAAATGTTGCTGAAATCAGGGGTTATATAAAAGCTCGCTGTAAGTTGGGATTGAGTGTCAAAAGCATACATGATGAGAAATGTGTTGTTTATGGGGATAAACAAATGTCATTTTCCACAGTTTATAGGTGGTTTACAAAATTCAGTTCCGGTCAGGAGTCAGTCAAAGATGCCCCTTATTCAGGAAGACCCAGGTTTGCAGTTACCAAATCTAACATTAATAAGATCAAGTCCATTATTGAGAAAGATGCGCGTTTCACTGTCAGCAGCTGGCACAAATGACAAACTTGGGTTTAGCATCTGTCCACTTCATTCTGAAGAAAATGCTTAAGGTTACGAAGATAAGTGCTCGCTGGATCCCCCATTTGCTCACCGTTGAGCAGAAACGTACGAGGGTGCAAATGGCACATCTACTGCTGAAGAAGTACCCAAAATATCAGAAAAAGGTGTTTGATAGTCTCATAACTGGTGATGAGACATGGGTCCATTTTTATGAGCCCAAGCGGAAAGTTGATAACAGGATATGGGCTCTGAAACATGCCAAAAGGTCAAGTATTGCTAAACGAACACTGACAGCAAAGAAGGTGTTATACGCCATTTTCTTCAGAAATTCTGGGCCACTCATGCAAATTGCTGTTCTAAAAGGTAGGGGTGTGTCTGGAAGCTTCTATAAGAATGTGGTTCTGAAAAAATTGCGAACAAAAATGAGAAAAGTACGTCCAAAAACCGGTCTCCAGCATGTCCATTTGTTACATGACAATGCTCCAGCCCACAAATCCTCAACTGTAGCACAGTTTTTGAAGTCTGAAAAGGTCAATGTATTGTCGCACCCTCCCTACAGCCCAGACCTGGCCCCGTGCGATTTTTTCCTCTTTTCGAAATTGAAAAACACCTATCTGGTAGGAGATATAGGTCCAGAAGTGCATTGGGGTCTGCAGTTCACCAGTTTCTTATGGGTGTACCCAAAGATGAGTATGAAAATTGTTTCAAAAATTGGATTAAAAGATTGAAACGATGTGTTTGGCTAAAGGGGAATATTTCGAAGGTAACTAGACAAAAAAATTATCAACTTTTAATTAATATCTCGGAGAAAACGTGTCATTTGCAAAAGTTTTCGAACACCCCTCGTATGTAACAACATTTCATGAGCTAAGATGAAAAGGTGTGTGAAGTTTCATGAACATAGTTCAACTGCTTTTGAAGTTATGGCCATCGTGAAGATGCAGATTAAATTTTGACGGATAACGGTTGACAACGTGCGATGACTGACAACGGATAATGTATTCCGTAAATGTCTTCCATGCTATACAGGCGACACAATAAGTGCAAGAAAAATAAATATTGTCAGTGTATTTTCAGTCCGAGAACAGCCATTTTCTATTGAGGTAGACCAGAGCCAAGTGAAGTTGATTTGAAATTAAAAACTATTTTTTCAATAATAAGTATCAAGTGAATGTAAATATTCTGTATTGTTTGCAAATGTTGTGTATTTGAAAATAGTTAAAAGTAAAACAAGAGACCAAGAGAGCCTTATCACTCTATCTGCTGTGCAAATGTAGTGGAATTCCGCTTCCATGCTCCAAATACAAGGGTCAAAATACACCACTTGCTAACCTTCTTATGAACCATGAATGTTATTCGATTTGAATGAAGCAAATCAACTTATACCCGGGGCTAGGGGACATGAACGGTAGCAAACATATTTCACTACCATTCATGAACAGTCTCAGTCAAACCGCGACTGCAATATTTCGTATGTGTCGTGTTCAGCCGTTTCCAAAGGTCCACTATCATACTCTTTTATACAAGAACAAATAGTTTAGAAAGATATATGAATCACTTAATGGAAAAGAGGTAAATATTAGGAACGTTTATGAGGGCATACTAATTTCCGAGCTGTTAAGATAATCACTAGGAGAAAACAGAGTGTTATTTGGAATTTATCCTGAGTATCTATATGAAAATGAAATTATTTAACCATAATTTAAATTACATGTTTCTACATGGTATAACACTTTTAATTTGATTCTCACTATCAATACTGTTTAAATGAGTACATGTATCAATAGATAAATACCGAGTGTACCCTATACTTAAATGTGGAGATGTGTTATTTTCTTGACCACTGATTGGTCAAATTATTTTGATAATCGCATTATGTGGAATTTATCATGTTAGTTAAAACAATTTTATCACAATGGGGCAGTTTATCAATGTCAAAACATTTTTCTAACAATTTTACAATAGTCCAAGATCGGTCAAAATTAGACCCGTTTTCTATGTAACTAAATAATAATTTTGCATAAATATAACTGTTGCAAACTGCATAATCAAGGTTACTTTGAAGATAGGTGTGTGTATTTATTTTCAGGTTTCATGTCCTTGAGTGGGTATGAATTATCTCTGGAATTGTATGCGTGGATCATCGTCTTTGTCCTGCCAATCAATTCGGCACTGAATCCGTGGCTGTATACAGTATCCTCCATTCGAAGGAAAAAGGTACTACTTTAATTGTTGAATTTTTAGTCTACTGGCCAGGGACCAGCAAAGCTTATGGGATGGAGAGTTGTCCGTTATCCGTCGTCCGTCGTCTTTGCGTTAACATTTACCTCGTTAAGACGATAGATAAAGCCTTCATTTTTCATCCGATATCTACCAAACTTTACCAGATTGTTAATATCAATGAACATGATGAAAGCTCGGACAAGTTTGAAAACAGCGAGATCGGATCAGTAACAGCGGAGTTATGGCCCTTGATTTAGTTTAAGATGATATATTTTGCCTCGTTAAGACGATAGGGGCTTCAGTTTTCATCCGATATTTACCAAACTAATATCAATGAACGCTCAGGCAAGTTCGAAAACCAGCTAGATCGGACCAGTTACACGGAGTTATGACCCTTGATTTATTTAAGAATGCTATATTTTGCCTCGTTAAGACGGTTGGGCCTTCGTTTTTATCCGATCTTTACCAGATTGTTACTATTAATGAAAGCCTGGACACGTTTGAAAAACAGCCACCTGTTAAGGCCCTTGATTTAGTTAAAAATGCTATATTTTGCCTCGTTAAGACGACAGGATCTTCATTTTTCATCCGATCTTTACCAAACTTTACCAGATTGTTAATATCAATAAAGGCTCGGAAAATTTTGAAAACCAGCCTGATTGGACTATTTACACCGGAGTTATGGCCCTTGATTTTCTGAAATGTGCTATATGTTGCCTCGCTAAGACGACATGGCCTTCATTTTTCATCCGATCCTTACCAAACTTTACAAATAAAAACTCAGACAAGTTCGTAAATTAGCCAAATCGGACCAGTAACAGCGGAGTTATGGCCCTTGATTTAGTTAAAAAACGTATTTTTTCTCGTTAAGACGTTCATTTTTCATCTGATCTTTACCAAACTTTACCAGATTGTTACTATCAAGGAAAGCTCGGGTAAATTCGAAAACTAAATAAATCAAATTAGTTACAGCAGAGTTATTGATTTGCTGAAAATGCCATATTATGCCTTGTGAACGCTCTAGCATCTTCATTTATTATTTGCTCTTTACCAAACTTGCACATATTGTTAATATCAATAAAAGCTCGGACGAGTTTGAAAACCAGCCAAATGGGATTAGTAATAGCAGAGTTATAGCCTTTGTTATTCTGAAAAAAAGCTATATTCTACCGTGTGAACACTCTAACATGTTCATTTATTAGTTGATATTTACCAAACTTACAGAGATTGTTAATATCAATGTAAGCTCAAATAAATTTGAAAACCAGCAAAATCGTATTAGTAACCCCGGAGTTAAGGCCCCATCTTGCCTCATTAAGACGATAGGGCTTTCATTTGGCTAGATGTTAATGAAACTTTGCAGGGATGATCAGTACCAAGTCTAGTTATCTATGTCGTCACCATGTTCCAGGTGAGCGGACTTTTTTTCTTGAATCCTTTCCCGGATTTCAGCGAAACTTTGCAGCAATGATCTGTACCAAGCCTACTGGTGCATATCATCACTATGGTCCGCTTGAATGATTTGTTGCTGCGTTATTGCCCTTTAAAGGTTTTACTACACTAACTTAATCTGGACTATTTCTCTGAAACCCTTGGCTGGATTTCAACGAAACTTTGTAGGTGTGATCAGCACCAAGCCTAGTTATGCATGTCATCGCCGTATTTCGGTTGAATGATTTTTGGCGGAATTATGGCCCTTTAAATGTTTTAATACACACACTTTGTCCAGACTAGTCTCTTCTGAACTCGTTGCCGAATTCAACGAATTTTGGCAGGGATGATCAGTACCAAGTCTAGTTGCACCTATCATCGCCGTGTTCTGGTTGAATGATTTATGACCTAATGTACACAAATTATATCCAGACAATTTTTCCTGAACCCCTGGCTTGATTTCAATGAAACTTGGCAGGAACGATCAGTATCAAGCTTAGTTGCGCAGGTTGTTGTCGTGTTCACCATCAAAGACTCCATATAGCCAGCAGAGCGATACAGGCGCTCTTGGGCCTCTTGTTGTTAAAATTATGTCTATATAGGCTGTGCATCTATACCCATCACATATCAGGCAAATACGATACTCCATAGGGAGCTCACAGATACAAGGTTCCGTGAAACCCGCATGGTTATAGAGATTCAAAATATCACGCCCTTGTAAATTTCCGTCCAGGCAATGACTTTTTAAACAAGCCATTTGCGTCCTCAATATTTTTCCCCGTTGCAACAGTGTTTTGCTCTTGGTTTGCCCTGGGTTTGAAGCCTTTCGTTATGTTAAATAATAAATAAGTCAGTCATTGAATCTTTGAGTGTTATATTCCAAATTTCTCCTTTTATAATATTTTTTATACACTGACGTCAATTTGTGCCTCGTTTGATCGGTTATCTTCTCCCGTCTCGTTTAATGGGATGATCTACCCGTGTTAACAGCATGCGTTCATACTCTCCGGATCGAGTCTCGTTTGATCGCATGATCTACTCATGTGAACAGCATGCGTTCATATTCTCTGGATCGAGTCTCGTTTGATCGCATGATCTACCCATATCAACAGCATGCGTTCATACTCTCCGGATCGAGCCTCATTTGATCGGATAACCCCTGTTTAAGACAGGCGTTCAAACTCTCCAGATCGAGTCTCCTCTGATCGGATCATCTACCCATGTCAACAGTATACGTTCATACTCTCCGGATAGTGTCTCGTTTGATCGGATGATCTACCCATGTCAACAGCATGCGCTAGAACTCTCCGTATCGAGCTTCGTTTGATCTACTTGTATACCTCTGTTTAAGACAGACGTTCAAACTCTCCAGATCGAGTCTCCTTTGATCGGATCATCTACCCATGTCAACAGTATACGTTCATACTCTCCGGATAGTGTCTCGTCTGATCGGATGATCTAACCATGTCAACAGCATGCGCTAGAACTCTCCGGATCGAGCTTCGTTTGATCTACTTGTATACCTGTGTTTAAGACAGGCGTTCAAACTATTTAGACCATGTTAACATTTAAGTAAGATACCGATATTGATTTGGGGCTTCTATTTGGTTGAAACGTAGATTCTTATTTGATTAAAATTACCCAAAATCCCAATACAAGTCAATATATTATATTTCCCACTGCCATTCTGTGGGTGCCCACATTCAGTGAAAAATTAGAGACTGAAAGCATCACAGTTATTATCCAAATTTTGCAATGTCATTCAGCCGATTGCTCGATCAGTAGATTATTTACATGAAAGAAATGAAACCTTCATCTGCATTGTAAAAAACAAACATGCAACATTAATTGTACATCAATACTTGTCGCTAACGGCCATATTGTTTACATAGCAACATTGCAATATTGTCTGTGCCGTAGCCTTCCGGCGATCAAAATGTCAAGATTTTGAAAATACCGATGGGTCGATATACACACGAGTCGTGATCTCGAAGAATGAAAGGAGTGGCCGAGTTTTCACGATTGATATACCCGCGTTAACGACAGGCATGTATACTCCAGGTCGAGTTTCGTTCGACCTGCTTATCTGACCCTGTCAACCACAGGCGCGCTTAATCTCCGGGTGGTTTTATATGATCTAACCCCAGGTTTTGATACAAGAGGTGTTGATATTGTTGTATATTTGTACTTAACCGTTTCATTTAACATTATATAACGTGAAACATGACGCGTATATGTTCGATCTTTACAAAATGTGTTCGATTCCGATTGATCGACACTGTATTTCTCTGCTCATATGCACGTACGAGTATATATTTCTATACAAGATAATTTCAAAAACGTACTTTGATTTTAATTATTAAAATAATATAGAACGATTGTTTGAATAATGCAACTTAACGTTTGAATGAATGAATGAATGAATGGTGTTTTACGGCACGTCGACAAAAAAATAGGTCATATTGTGCGCAAAAACTGATGAAAGATGAAGAAATGAAGTAGTAAATAAAAATTAATGTAAATATATAAAGATAAAACTATTTACAAATAAGCCATGATATGGTAGTAATATAAACTATGTATAAATGTAAATAAACAAATGCCCGTCAACGGGTGTATAACAAGTAAATATATATAAAAAATATATTATAAGGATTTATAAAGTATGATTATTATAATGATGTATATAGCCTGATTTTATTTTAGGAAATCTAAAACAAGACTAAACTCTATGGTATCAAATAACTCTTTCATAGTATTAAAATTACAAATTTGACGCACATGATCAAAGTCTACACATTCCAACAAGATGTGTTTGACCGTTAACGGTGCGAAACAGGGTATGCATTCTGGTAATTGCTCACCTTGTAATAAATATGAATGAGTTTAACGTGTATGTCGTATCCTGCACCGGGCTAGGACAACTTCTTCTCGACGAATGGGTCTACTAGAAGAACGCCATTATCCAAGTAACGGTTTAATTGAATGGAGTTTATTGTTAACTGACAAATCCCAAGCGGCTTGCCAAGAGTTACAAATAAATGTGTTAATACAACTTTTAAAATCAGTATAAGGTAATTTAGCATTAGATACATGTAAACCTAATGCTGCTTTAGCAGCCCTATCAGCTCTATCATTACCATGTATTCCTACATGGCTTGGAAGCCAGCAGAAAATATATTCAACTATAAGAGAATTATACTTTTCTGAAAGCTGAAGCACGACTGGGTTATCATGTTTCATATTATCCAGTGCTTGAAGAGATGAAAGGGAATCAGAAGATTATAAAATTGTCAGATTCCTGAATATAATTTAAGGCACTTGCCTTAAGTTCAGCTGAAAAGATAGAGGCCTTGTCAGGCAGGCGGCTCTTTATGCTGTGTTTGTGAACAACAACTGCTGCAGCGGCCTCATCTCCATCTTTAGAACCATCTGTGTATATATATGTTGAAAGTTACTGTATTTCGATTTAATTTCATTAAATTTGCTTGATTTGTTACTATTACAAAGATCAAAATAATTGTTGGTGTTTCCAAAATCCACGGTGGAATGTGTGGTACTTTGTACTTGGCAATCAAATTTAGGTCGATTTCAGTGTCTCTTAATTTTGGTTTAATACGAAGACCAAATGGTCGAATGACCTTCGGTTTTCAATCAAAAAGAGGTTCATAACTAGGATTAAAAACATTATCGAAAGTTGGGTTTGACGGGTTAGATTTTAATTTAATGGCATATTGAAGGGCTAATTTATCCCGTCTATGAGACAGTGATGGTTCATTAGTTTCAACATATAGACTTTCGGCTGGTGATGTACTAAAGGCACCTAAAATGAGTCGTAATCCTTGATTATGTATAGGATCGAGCATCTGCAAATATGACTTTCGACTTGATCCATATACTATTTAGCCGTAGTCCAGCTAGGATCTGAAAAGAGATCTGTAAAGTTGTAAAAGTACTTTACGATCTGCTCCCCTATTTGTGTTTGCAATAACTTACGTAAATTAAGAGCTTTAAGGAATTTTGGCTCATCCACCACTGGTATTGGTGACCCATCCAGTGTTAGATGAGGGTCTTCATGGTGTTTACGTAGTTGACAAAACTGCATTGTCAACTACGACAACAACTCATTGTTGAAGTTGTCTCTCAATAGAGTTCATGTTTTTTTGCACGATAACATATAAAAAAAGTCGTCAACATATAGAGAGCAATCCACACCAGGATTGATGCATTTAACTATACTGTTAATTGTTACATTAAAAAGGGTGACAGAGAATACGCTGCCCTGTGACACGTCCATCTCCTGTTCGTGAATGTCAGAGAGGGTTGAACCGATTCGGACACGAAACTATCATCTAAGAAATTCTCTATAAAAAATGGTAATCGGCCTCTAAGACCAAGGTCATAAAGATCATTCATGATACCGTACTTCCATGCAGTATCATAACCTTTCTCTAAGTCAACAAATACAGCGACTAGATGTTCTTTCTTATCGAAAGCTTCCCTAATAAATGATTTAAATATAATGGAATTGTCTGTTGTGCCTCGTTGGCGACGGAATCCACTTTGCTACTTTGTTATCAGCTCGTTAGATTCCAGGTACCAAACAAGCCTCTCATTAATCATTCGTCCCATGGTTTTACATATACAATTCGTTAAAGCAATCGGGCGATAATTTATTGGGTCCATATGATCTTTTCCAGGTTTGGGGACTGGAATAACGATTGCTTCCCGCCAAGAATCGGGGAAGTTTCCTGTCACCCAGACCTTATTAAATATATCAAGAAATGTAGAGAGACAGGTTTCAGGAAAATGTTTTAATAATTGATAATGAATATCATCAGGACCAGCTGATGTATCATGAGCCTTTTTAACGGACTCTCGAAGTTCTTTGAGAGTGAACATTTTGTGTATATCTCTAATGTTTTCAACTTAAATTCAGTTTCTTCTGTTCTTTTAGTTTCTTATTTTTCTACCAAATGTGTGTGACCATTTTCAGAAGAAGGGTTTGTAATATCATTGACAGATGTATATCTTCATTATCAGTTTTAAGATGATTTACACAACTAGAATTACCTTTACGGTTTATTTTCCGGACCATGTCCCACGTCTTTTGAAGAGATGGGCGAGAGTTCAGCCTAGCTACATAAGATCTGCAGGATTTCCTCTTGTTATCCTTAATAGTACGACGGGCTTTCGCACGAAAAAACTCTAAAAGTATCTAAATTATTTTGAGTTGGCCGCAAGTTAAAAGCATTCAATGTAACTTTACGATCGCTGGCTGCCTTTTTGCAGTCATCATCGTACCACGGTTTATGTGGGCGTTTTGGATTTGACGAGGTTTTTGGAATAGTTTGATCAGCTAAATCATGAAGGGTTTTGATAAAAAAAGCAGTTGCGTCTTTGACATCCTCGAAAACGGAAGGCTTTTATTGTTCCTCACAAAGACATTGAAACGTATCCCAATCAGCTTTGCGAAGTTTCCATCGTTGCGTTTTTTCGAGAAGTGGAGGGCCGATATTTTCAAGAAATAAGGGGAAGTGGACACTTCACAAAGGTCGTCAACAACACTCCACGAAAAATCCATCAAGAGCGTTGGATCGCATATTGTCAAATCAGTGGAAGAATGAAAGCTTGTAGCTGGATGTAATTAATGTTTGTGATTTGTTATCATCTACGAAAAATCCATCAAGAGCGTTGGATCGCATATTTACACAAATTATTTTTGGCTAAGAAATCCTCAACATTCTTGCCTTTATCGTTTATATCCTTACAACCCAAGTGTAGTTGTGTGCATTAAAATCACCCAAGATGATTTAGGTCTTTAAGGTCTAGTGAAGAACTGGGCGGTAAATATAAGGAACATATTGTTATAACTCTGTGCATCGTAACATTGACCGTAACAGCTTGCAAACCAGTTTTCAACGCAACAGTTCTGTGAGGAATGTTTCGATTCACAAGAATCGAAACTCATCCAGAAGCTTTATCACCTGTATCACAATATAGTTATACAATGAATAGTTTTTAAAAGATATCTTATCACTAGTCTTCAAGAAAGTTTCTTGAAGACAAATTGAAGACAAAGAAAGTTTCTTGAAGAAAAAATGCAACAGGGTTGTGTTTATTTAAAAATAGGCTGATTTTATCATAATTAGGTTTTAAACCTCGGCAGTTGCATTGAATGACTTTATTTGCATTTGATGTCACTAAGGCGGAAGTGTACGGCCATTGGATTTGACAGACATAGGAGACTTTGGGAGATCCAGATTTGCTGGATCATCGACCGCCATCTCCAAGTCTCCAAATCTGTTGTGCAGTCTAATTGGATCATTATATTCTTACGACTGCTTCCCTAACGCGGGGGATTCTTTTTCTTTACTGTAACGTCTGTGGCAGCAGTTTTACGTGGTGACAAACTCTTAGAAGTGCTCGTCGGATTCTTGGAAGAGTTCGTTTGGTTTGGTGGACGCTTGGTTGCACCAGAGTCCGTCGATTTCGAAATAGATGAAGTAGATGCTGTAGATGTAGAAGTTGTTGAGGATATAGTTGAAGTAGTGCTAGACTTGGGAGAAGACAAGGTTTGGGAGATACAGGAGGCTTATTTAAGAGGGCCATAGTTTGGGAAGTTGGAGATGTTTTAGAGGAATTGTGAATAGAGAGTGGAATAGCAGAAAACTTGTCGTAGTCTATTGGCCAGGTTAACACGGACTGCACCGCAATATATCTGGTAGCTGGTTTCTCAACCTTACCCGCATCGTCGTACGAATTGCCAGATGGATCGGGCGGAGTAAGACTCTCGACAAACCTCCTGGCTTCTGGGAAAGAGATATTTGTTTCTATTTTTATTTTCTGAATTTCTCACTCGTGTTTCCATTTCGGACAGTCTTTCGAGATCCCCATGCAATTAACGCAAGAGGCGGGATTTTTGCAGTTAAAGAAATTGCTGTGACCCTGTTGGCCACAGCGCGCGCAAATGGCAGTTCTCTTGCATATTTCTCGATGATACCCAAAATGTTGGGAGGAACATATTGTTATAACTCTGTGCATCGTAACATTGACCGCAACAGCTTGCAAACCAGTTTTCAACGCAACAGTTAGGTGAGAAATGTTTCGAGGCAATTGAAACATCTAAGACGGTTTGGGATAAAGGGGTCTACTGGTAGAATAATATAAGAGGTGATTCACGAATTTTGAAACAGTTTGAAAAAGGCTATAATTCACTACTGAACATCGAAATGCACGGGTTTTACATTTATTTTGTGGACAGATGTAACATTGGTGGCTCCTTAGAAGTTATCATCGAATACCTTTTGAAAAAGAAAACTTCTAACAGAAAGATACAGAAAGAACTTAGAAGCAGCGGACATGATGTTTCTATATCCACGATACATCGTGTCAAACACCGTATTGGCAAACAACTTGATCGGCGTACGAAAAATCCTAAACCCGGTCAATTTCGTAGGAGACCGTCAAGGTCCACAAATGACGTCATACGTAAAGTTGCCAATATGATAGGTAGTGTTAATCCACCATCCCAGAGGGAAATGGCCAAGAATGTGGTGTCTCTTAGTCAATAATTAATAGATTAATTAAAAATATCATTCAAGCTAAATTGCGTAAAAAATATCAAGTTAACAAACTCAATGCATCGCAAATTGACAAGCGACGTCAACGTTCTTGGAAGCTATATATCCGTCTGAACAATGACAAGTGAACAAATTTCGTTATCACAAGGCCATGTTCTATTTAGGTGTTAGTTATGGTCAGAGCTGGTGTGTTACCTTAGAAAAGGTCATGATGACACTTCAAAGTTGAAGTTTGTTAAGCGAGATGCTTTTGCTCCAGTTTTCATGGCATGGGCCGGAGTAAGCTACCATGGGAAGACATCGCTTTAAATCATTAACAAAGGCGTCAGAGTCAATGCTCAATATTATATTGGCAATGTATTAAAACTTTTAATGACAAATATTTGACACGAATGTTTCCAGACGATCAAAGACGAAACGTGGTCTTTCACCAGGACAGTGCATCCAGCCATACGTCAAAACATACGTTGGCGTACCTACGTAAACAAAATATCACGTTTGTTACACCAGAGGAGTAAATGCTCAAGAGTCCTGATGCCGCCCCTATGGATTTGGCATCTGTGGTATTCTAAAACGGCGCCTTCAGAAAAGAAAAATATTTACTCTGGCCGGACTTAAACGAGCGTTGAAAGACGAATGGAACAAACTGGAGCAATCCATCATCAATAAGAATTTAAAAAGCTGGCCATACAGATGTAGGCTTATCTACAACCTCCATGGTTATCAAATTGAGCATTTATTACAGTAAAATAGATAAAGTTATTAAAATTCAGACCGATCGAAAGTGTTTGAAATTCATGAATCACATCTCATATATCCAGTTTTAATCGTTTTAGGCAGAGTTGGTGTGCTGAAAGTAAGCACGAATGTATTTATTTAGTAGGAGTGAGAATGCCACTCCGCCTTGTATTCAAACGTACTATCTCAGTCACACCTTGTGATTTGAGGTTAAATGTCATTTCCTCAACGGTGCAATGCTCCAGTTCCCTAGAGCGTACCACACCTTTTGAGGTGTTAAGGGAAATATGAGGAATCACCTCAACAGAGATATTGACAAAATATCTGATTTTTAGAAGATTGTCAGAGAGTGATTTACGTTCACACTAGACAAGAAGTTTCTGATTTTTAAGTTTCTTAACACTTCTCTGCTCACCTGCAATGCCGAGTAAAGCCTTAGAGATAGCAGAAGGAGAGATTTTTGTGATAGGTCGGGATTCATCCAATGAGATAACAATACGGAATCGAGGCCAACTCAGATGAGATATGTCAGTGTCCGAGTCAGACTCTGAGTCTGACTGAGGACCTGGTCTATTTCTAAAACGTTAAGAACCAGAAATTGCAGTTGATGGAGTATCGGTTTGATTGTTCGATCACAAAAATAAACACGATTAAGGACCTTTTCTGTACTAAAAATACAAATAAGGAATGTCAAACGTTTATTGGAATACAGCAACATAAGATTTTCATTATCGGTATAAAGTTTATATTTGTTCAGAATACGTTCGAGTTATGCAGGTGATCTATATGATTGATAATGATTTTTAAGTTAAGTTTGAAGGAATACAATTGTGACCGAACAATCATGTAGGACAATCGAACAATTAAATGCAAACTATCTGTTTGAAAATTGAATACAGATAAAGAAACTTATGATTTTTATTACATTTTGTATTCCATTCTGCAAATCCTTATTTGATCCAATTATCGTATGAGTGTCATTTTCAAGCATACTGAGTTAACATGTAATAGTTCATATTATCCGCAGGGGACCTTCTTTGATTTGCTCATCTAACCCGTCATCAACAAGACGTATGCCCTTAATGGTATATTCTCTTGTTGCTCTGGCTTCTGCCAAGTCATTGAGTACCTTGTGGCTTTCTAGAACCGGTTTAAACCCCCAGTGGACTTGGTTGCCACTGACAGTTCCAAGGCTGTAGCCCTATTGTCAACTGTTTTGCGTTTGTGATGTCGTTTGCATTTTTTATTACTTTTGCCTTCTCGTTTGTCTGTTTGCGTGTTTGTTTTTGTGTTTTTTGGTTGACTGTTGTCTTTGAATGCTGCTTTCCCTGTCCGATATTTTTGTCTTTCTTTATACTCTCCGGATAGAGCCTAGAGAGATCTTTAGTTCTATCCTTCGATCTGCTTTTTTCTATTTCCATCAAACGCGTACGCTCGTACTATCCTTCGGATCAAAGCGCGTTTGATCTAGTGTATGTGTATACACACCTTCGTCAAGATCAGACGTCCATACTCTCAGGATCGAGCCTCGTTTTGTTCTGCCTACCTCTCCCTTGACATACAGTATAGTGCATGCATGACTCTCACCGTCACCACTAAGTTTCGTTTGAGTGCGTCGTTCAGTGGTAGAGCGCCGAACTCCAGATCGAGAGGTCATGGGTTCGATCTTTGCCGCGGCAACGTTATTTATCCTTGAGCAAGATAATTAATCCACATTGCTGATTACTGGTTCTACCCAGGAAGCAACCTAGAGTGATAATCAAAGTTGCAAGAACTTGTTTCGCAATCTATAAAATAAATATGTTTAAACTAAACTAAACTATCCCACGAGCGCGTTAAAGAACCATAGGAATGTATTTGTGGGAAAGGTTTTTGGATTACTATGTATCCTTTCCCTCTCTCTTGAAAAGATCTAAATAACCTATACTCTCTTCATGATTCGTTAAACAACATTCAGTCATGTTGATCTACTTAAAGATAATCGTCAGCAGCATGCATTCAATCTCTCCGGTCTAAGCTTCAACACTGTCTATGAACAAGAGGAGTTCAATTTATAATGAAACGCTTTCATTTTGTAACTAAATTAAATATCTTGACACCAAATATGTTCATTTTAACGTCAAGTCGAATCATTCCGTCGATATTAAACATTATATTAACATATGTTACGGGTAAAATGTAACAAAAAATAAAGTAAGATCAGCAACAACAATTAAAATACTACAATGAAAAATATTCACTTACAGAAAATACATAAAATGGATACGGTCAAATAATATTAGCAGCTGTCCCTATAATCTAAATTGTCAAGTGTCCCTTTAATCAAATTTTATTTCATGTCTTAACTGGTGTATTAATTCATAATAGTCGAAATGTCCAAAAATCCAAATTCAATGTCACTTTTAATTGACAAAATCCTTTAAGAAGACCAAATTTTATAACGTAATTTTATCAATACAGTCGTCAATTCGTGGAATTGGAAATGAATCAGATTTTGTGATACTATTGACATTCCTATAGTCAGTACACATCAGGTAAGTATTATCCGGTTTTGAAACAATAATACATGGTGAACTCCATTCACTTTTACTTGGTTCAATGGAATCATTGTTCATTTGTATGGATGCTGTTTTATTGGAGTAGAATTTCAAACATCAACATCATTAAATATTTTGTCTGTTCTTGGAACATCCGGAAATAAGTGTTCATATTCATACATTAATTGGTTCAGCTCATGTCTCTGTGATGGATCTAGATGTGACAATTTCTCATCGAAATTTTTCAAAATGTCACTATTTTGTAGTGAAACCAGGATCATTTTTTTTTCAAAATGTTCATTTTCATTTTGTAAGTCGATACTGGAATTTTTAAGTGGGACAGAGCGAACTACATTAACTGAATGTGAAGAAGTGATATCTCTTCCAATGTATTCTTTTAGTATAGTTTTCGTGCACAATGTGACCTATTTATGTGTCGATGTGTCGTAAAACACCATTCATTCATTCAAACTTGACGTTGTTTTCGCCTTCCATGAGTATTGATAAAATAATTTAAATCATTGACCCTTTTCTCTACTGTATAATGACCATGATACCTAGCTTGAAAAGGCTTTTCAAGAATAGAAAATAAAGCAAAATTGTTATCATCAGGCTTGTAAATTCTGCCTTGTGTAGTCATATCATACCTTGTTTTCATTTTGTTCGAGATGATTTGAGATTAAACTGAGGTACCTCACAAGCTTTTGACAGTTTGTTTCGAAATTCAGATACATACTGTAGACGATTCAAAGAAGAATCTTCTTCGGGGAGAATTTTCTCGTTTAATGTCTTAAGTGGTCCACGAACAGTGTGACCAAAATCTAGCTCAAAAGAGTTGAAGCCAGTTGAAGTCAAGCGATTCTTGGACTAACTCTCTAATGGCAAAAAGTAAAAAGTGTACACCTTCATCCCAGACCTTATTGCTTTCAAAACAATAAGACCTAATAATATTTTTCAACGTCTGGTGAAATCTTTCCAGAGCACCTTGGCTTTGAAAATGATAAGCAGCATACTTA